>PGIR01000172.1:0-86114 GCA_002812735.1 Scedosporium dehoogii
GCTGTATATGATGCATCGTTCGAGCCAATACGCATTCCTCAAGGATCTCTTCCGGCTTGTATTTAACTTTACAGTCGACGAGGCCGAGTCGAGGAAGAATTTTAGCATTGTCGTATAAATTTCTCGAGATATACTCCCCGACTCTCCACTCGACAGACAGAGCTCGACCATGATCGGCCGCAAATATTACCTTCGCTTCAAAATATCTTTTACGACCCTACATAACCTACCCACTATTCGATCGGGGCAACCGATCTTTACATATGCATACTACTTGTCGTCGCGAGTATACTGACCACAATTTGTGGTGTATCCACGGGCTACAATAGCCAGTCTCCCCACCACTATATTCACACTTATATTGAATTTCCTCGTCCGCAAGATACCCATTTTCAGGATGCGACCTTCGTTTTTACAAAGTCCGTTTTTTATTTTATTTTATTTTATTTTTCTACTTCTACCGCCAGGGAAAATGCGAGGCGCAAATTTGGAGCATGCGAAGCAGGAGAGATGATGACATCTAATTGTTCTCTCCCCCCTTTACGTTTCAACGTTGGATGTAGCTATTTAGAAAAATGTTTGCTCTTCTTTGTCAATCTAGCAGAAGGAAATACAAGGCCAGATGTTAGATGTTGAAGATGCCCAATGCTCAAGCTGGGGTGTGTAGGGCGGCAGTTTGCTTCAAATTTGATCCGCTGCTTGATGGGAGGGAGCTTAGTTGTTGAATGAACACAAACATGGCGTTTCTCGTGATTGTCTTTTCAGTCTGTTGGCATGTTTCCTGCTTGTGAATCGCATAGGCTTTGCTACTTGGGTTTGTTTAATCTAATGTAGAAGCCTAGCCGAAATGTATTTGCTGCCAAATCTATTTCTGAAGACGAGATGGAGGGACTCTCTGCTCCGATCTCTGGTCAGGCTCCTTCAGTGCAAAGTATAAGTTGGCTCAAACTCCCTGCCTCCTCAACAGCTTTCTATACCTGAACATTAGGCATGGGTTCAACTTTTTAACTTTGCGAGAACTGCCTCACGAAGGCCTGCCCCTTTCTTATATACATCTATTTATCGTTTAGAATCCTAGATGCCAACCACCTTGCCTGTGATCCGACGGAGAGACCAAGTCTAGAACCAGAAAAATCGAAGCTCGTTGACTCTGGGAGGCCACGGGGGGTCGCACACGGAGCATCAAGCTGGAAAGGAAGTGACGGAGGTGCCGATTATACAGAGTGAGCGGCGATATTGACCAGCCTCAACAGCAATAGCAATGGTATTATAGAAAAGAAAGCTGCCTTTACTCCTCGAATGCTTGAGTCAGGAATGGGGATGGACGTCCTCAACGTCAACGAAGCAGGGGTAGTCGCCGATATATAATCGGCCGGATGCTCGACACCGACGCATACCTAGTCCATTCGTGGAATTGAGAAGGGCCAGTTATACGCTTTGGGGATAAACCATGATTGTGGAAGACTAGTAATGAAGTTCTCTCTCTCCCTATAGACCCGGTAGGAGGCGGCTAACACGTCGCCGAGGTTTAGGCTTGCCTCTAAAAGGACAGAATGCTGCGCGTCATCAATATACCCAAGGCTCCCACTAGTCCGTGCTATAGCCAGAGGGGTTCCGATGTTGGATGTGTCTGAGGCGGCTAGATGTAGCACAGAATCATCTGCTTTGCTATGGCCCGTTATAGAAAGGCCGAGGAAGGCTGCAAGCGGTGAGAAGCGATGTCCGTGGTCAGTCTCCCCCTTGAAGTAGCCCGTCCCCAATTTTTCAATACCTGCGCTAACTCTCTGGCCTCAGGCTGGGGATAGTCGACTCTGCAATCATTTTTATCCCTAGTTCTCGAGAATATCTGCTTCAAGATCAAGGGTTTGACTGTCGGGCACACTGCTAGATTATATAGTGTTTCGGTGGGATGACTATCGTGCGACACTTCGCATAGCATGATCACCCCCAGCACAAGATTGGCTCGACCCGAGTCTTTTCCGCCACAATTATAAACGCCTATATAAGATATGGTGTTGGTGAAGAGACCAGGGCCATCTATACGGGCATAGACAACATGCAAAATCGTGGAAGGGCACGTCTTGCTACGTACAAAGACGTGCCTGTACTCACGGACCTCAGGCGACCACGCCCTTCAAGCGACTGCAAAAGGTAAGACCCTACCATTTCATTCCCAAAAAATGGCGGCTGAGAATTAAGAAAAGCATCAGGTAGATACATAATGCCGTTTGAAAAGAGGAACAGACAGCATGCATGGAAGCGGATGTATAGGAGAATCCCTCGCCACTAGGGAAGGCGAGCCTGCGCCGGGCCGAGAGCAGGACACAGTTTCCAGAGGAACTGGCTGCATCTTCACAGGCGTACCCGTGGCCAGCAACGGCGACAACGGAAAGTCGATTATCTTTGAAACGACCGGGATAGCAGACTCTATATAATCCCCATATCTGCCCTCGAGACCGCGGCCTTCTCTCCCAAACAAAATAGACCGACCCAATCTAGTCGTTTATATAATGAATAACAGCGCCGCGATGACTGTCAGCCTTTCTTGCACCAAATCGGTGTGAAGAAAAGGGGGGAGGGAGATTGATACTCACCGAACACTCCAAAGCACAACAGTAAGTGCCTTTTTCAACCAACAGACCGCCCTTCGTACTAGAGTGAATACAGATGCTAACTACTATGATTTACCAGACAGGTTACAAACTTGACGACCATTGTGTTCGGGGTAGTGTTATATATGGATTGTTCGGCAGATGGCCGCAAAAGATATGCCCCAAAAAGCTATCAAACCTGCTGCTATGTTCTCAATGTGCCGAGAATATACGACCAACTTCATTAAAAAGAATGAAAACAGGGCATTAGACCGACGAGGAGTACGGCCCACAATCGTACTTCTCCAGGGAAGATCTCTATAAATTCTATGCTTGTCTACGCGCAAAAATCCCCCACCAGCACTTCACCTCCTCGTCATCGTTGGCGTCCCAATCGTCCTCGCCTTCAAGCTCACCTTGCTCGAGGCAGTCGAGGGGCGATTCGCCCTGGGTCATTAGCGTCTTGAAGCTGTCCAGAAGTCCTATGGTGGTTTGGTCGCGCTTGGGAACCATGACGATGGCCCTCGCCTCGCTTCCGAGGGCGAGTTGTGTCAGGATGGCGCTGTGAAGCAATTCGGGGTGATTGTCATCGTATAGAGGATCAGCCACGAGAATTATCTGCCATATATCAAAGAAAGACTGGAGGTTAGAAGAGTGCTCCAGATACGAGGGGGTCAGGTGTCCATAAATGAACAGAAAGGGGAGGGAAAATCTCGTCTAAAAACCTTGAACTGATTCGGCATCCCAAAGAGCCTCTGGTCAATCTCATCATCCCCTTCTCCTCCCCACGTAAGAGCCCCAACCTCGACAGACCCGCCCAGGCTCTCCAGCGTCTTCGCATTAGCCTCAGCATTCGCCGCAAGATTCGGCACGATCCCCGGCAAATCGCTCATCATGACGTGCGTCCTCCACGTCGCCGCGGCCGCTAGGCCGAGAAGTCCCGTGCCGGAACCGAGCTCAAGGACGCGGGGGCGCGGCTCGCCTAGACTCTCGTCGAAGAGGCGGAAGAGGAAGGTGGAGGCGAGGGTGTCGAGGTGGAGGGCGAGGAGGTAGGAGGAGCCCCAGGTTTTGAAGCCGATTGAGTCGCCGGTGAGGGCGGGTTCTTTTATGATGAGCTCGAAGGGTTGGGCGGTGTCGGTGGCGAAGGGCCATCGGCGGGTTATCTCACCCATGGCTGTTTCGGGTGTTAGTTATGCGGACAAGGGGATGGTTGGGGGGCCCGGGAAAGCGGGGGGAATGTGCCTTGTCGACCGGAACGCTCCGATATGCGTTTACTGGCTAGTTCCCAGAGAGTCTCTTTGTCGTCATCGTCGGATATCCAGTTGAGACTGCTTTTAACTATGCCGGAGAGATAAAGGGCGACATCCCGGCGGTGAGAGAAGCTGGCCTCCTGCTCTGCGATGATGTCGTCTCGGCGGCGGTTGTGGTTCCAGATCGGGGGTGTGAGCTCAAGGGACTCTAGGCAGGCTAGGAGACTCTCAAAGGGCGGACGTTGCCAGAGCTGGGGGAAGTCGTGGACGGAGGACATTGGCGGTCGGGGAAGGGTGATGCGGTGAATGAGAGTGAGTCAGTGGCGAAGGTGTAGAGGGTGAGTTTAGTATGTGCTTAATCACTATTCGGGAGCAATACGATACAACTCAATGAAAAGAGTGATAGAAATGTCATAAGAAATCCATCCTAGGAAATATATAGAAATTGATCTCTCAAGAGTGGCTTTACTAGCAGGAAACATTACGGTGAAGTGAGGTTGAAATCTTCCTAAAGTGCGGGTCGCAGATTCCGCCAGTGTCGAGATCGAGGTGGGGCCCGATTTTTTGCAATTGAGTTTGTTTGGTACTTCCACACTCAGCAATTTTCTCCCTCGCAGTCTCGTAGTCCACTATCAGAGGCTCTAAACTTCGGGTTTTCTTGCCCGCACTAATTATCCCAAGTGGCTTCAAGCATGGCTTTTGGCGACTAACGGGGGAAATGTGGATCATTGATATTGTCCTTGGTGTAGATAGAGAGTTTAAAGAATCGGTGCGGCCAAGAGCGCATCTCCAAGTCGCTTTTAAGAGCGCCTTATCACCTCGCTATCTGCCTCCCCTCTAATGTTGGTCTCCCTTTCCATGTGCCCCATGCAGGACAAAGCATCTGCTGCTCGGTTTTCTCTTTTCGAGGAGAATACAATCGATGCTTCTCAAGTATACGTCGGGATCTAGATCTTATCAAGTGCGGCAGGAGCATCATAAGACATCTTTTCTGAGAGGTCTGAAGAAATTATTCTCTCGACTGGAGAGTGGCTTATCGCAGGAAACATCACCGTGAAGGGCGTGGTCGAATTTTGAAGTGCGGTTACTGAAGAGGGATGAAGTCTCAATTTCTAAACTCTTAAATAGGGACATCAAAGACAAAAACCAGCAACGTGCTCCCAACATACAAGGCAGAGAAGCATAGAACCATCCAAGCCTGGAACCACCACTTATTAAACCATTCCGTTTCAAGGGCGGTAACTTCATCCTGCATCGTATTTAGCTCGGATTGAAGACGGTCCTGAGCCCTCCCAAGTAGATACTTCAGGTGGCGTTGCCGAAGAAATCTACTTAGAGTTGGCTTAATTACTGTCTCGACCCGGGACTCCCTCCGGTAGACCGTGTAAGCCCGATCCGAGTCGCTTCTCTCGGTATTGGCTGGTTGGTCGAAGGTGACGTGAGAGATCGCAGCCGGCGCGGGGGTTTGGGTCGATGAAGGATATTCCGGAGGCTTGTATGTTGCTGGTGCGGTCTGGCTTCGTTCGAGTTGCAGCCCAAGAGTGGTTGGATCTGGGGATACGGTACTATCGGGCTCGGCCGCAACTCCTTTTTCTTGCTCATTCGTGTCGTCTTCCGCCTTTGGGAGATCTCCTTGAGAAATATGTCAGTGTGACTCACGGAATAGCTTGCTACTTCAGCGGGAACTTCTCCCTCCACGTACTCCAAATTTCTTCTGCAAAAGTAGAGATGGGCAGTGCTAAGAGTAGAAGGGGTAGAATCTGCCCAAACCCCCATTCGTTTTCGTCGCCTTCTCGGCCGTGGTCTGCGGCTCGTCTCCGCTCGTAGAGTATGCCGTGTATGTTCCCGATCAACAGTGTGTAGACTCGAAGAAGGTCAAAGCAGAATGAGAATACGATCTCGCGGAATGAGAGAAACATCAGGAACACGACAGTAATAATGTGCCGTTTTACCTTGAATTTCGTAGTCTCGGCATCGACGGGATTCGAGAGCGCTTTGTTCCGCACTCTAACGAGTGCTCGACTAGGGAACGAAAAGAAAAAGTATATAAAGCTAATAATTTGCGCCATTGGAGGCCATCCGGAAATGCCTGGGAAGAGCAAGGCGGTAATGGACCATAGCGACCAGAAGAAGACGATCAAATCGATAGTGAGCATCCCGGCTTGCTTCGGCGTAAACCACTCGGAGATGGCAAGCTTGTCGAACACGCACTGAACGGACAGGCCATACAGTCTATCGACTAGAAAATAATCGTTCCACAGAATGAACCGACTAGCAAAAATGCCAGCGGAGAGGGCGAGGATCCAGACGTATCTCCACACCCTCATGAACAGCCGTTCATGCAGCACGTCGACCACCGCAAGGAGCATACCCTGGAAGGTGATAAAGGACAGGTAGGAAAGCTCTAGCCCGATGTAAAAGTGGTATTGCGTTACCGTGCAATGTCTCGAGTATAGAACGATGAAAATCGAGGCACCGGTAATAAGTTGGATGTCAGTTAGTTGCAGGCAGACGGCCTGGAGCTTCTCTTTTGGAATCGTTCTAAGACGACGCGGCCAAAGAAAGTCGAAAAGCTCGCGTACTCGGCGGGGTATGATGCGTTCCCAGACGAAACGCACGAGGCGATTCGCTATGTCCTGGAGGAGGAAGTCCAGCTTATTGGAGAACCTCTCAGGTATCACTCCCTCAACGAAAAGATAGGTGATCCCAGCGAGACCACTTGTGAATATCGCGTAGATGAAAAAGGAGGCAATGACCTGGAGCGAATAACCACGTATAAACAACTAACCTCCCAAGGAGGCATGAGGTTAACGTTTAGGTACATACACCGATGCCAGCCTATCCTTCCGAATGCCAGTCAGAGTTATAATTCATGACACACTTTGCAGAGATACGGTTACAATAGGTGTTCCTCACTATATCAGGATCCTCGTCAAAGGGGTAGGGTGTTACGCTTTCGTTCGAGCTAGCTTCCAGATATTCATCATCGCTCGCGCAGAAATATGTGCCGCAAATCCCCATTATGTCTGCGGTCTGATCGGACGGAATTGCCTCTGAAGGGTGTAGTAGATGAATGGCGTTAGAAGCTATGAACAGGAGTAATAAGTATGATGGATTCCATTTGCCTAAATAGATTCAGAGTCAGAAATCTGTCGTGTTTTTAAATGTTCGTCACTCGCTAGCTCTTGGAGAGAACAGTTGCCGCGCGCAGCCTTGCGGCGGGATGGGCGCATACCTCAGCTGCGATAATGCCACCCCTGCAATAATTTCGAGCTGATTCGCCACCCGCCCATTTTCCACACTCTCGGTGATAAGACAATGCAAGCTGCCGCCAACCCTCCATGCTCGCGACAGCCTTGTGCTGTGGGTGGAGATTCTGACCACATCGTACAGAGTATGTTGATCTTTCCTTTCATAGGCAACCGCCTTCATATAAGGATGAAGCGCTACTGGCATGATCTAGCTTGAATAGAAAGATGTAGCTGTGGGCAAAGAGCGAAGCCATTCGGGTTCATGTTTGGCATGTTTGGCAAACCTAGAATGAGGATGATGATAACGAAGAATCGGGCGTTTAAGGGTGATGACCCTCGGCTGCCCCTGGGCGCAGAAACGCGGGAATGAGGTATGCCAAGGCCTTAATGGAGGCATGGGCAGTACTTCGTATAAGTCCTAGTATTAATCATGAGCGAGGAATCAACTCCAATGAAAAGAAGAAAGAAATGTTCATCCTTTGGTGATGTCTGTCAATTGGCCAATGTTAAGCAAAATCCATGTGGTAGGGTTGCAGTCTGGGCCTGCCTGGCCGGAGTCAGAGCGTTGGTATCTCTATAGCCTTCCGACATCGGGAGGACATCGGGAGCACGTCTAGAAATTAAAGATTTTAAATTCCTCGACGCTTCAGTTTCAGTTGAGGATTTCACATATACTTTTTCAAGATATATGACAGGTATGTGGATGATGAGGCGGCATCCCCTTGTTCAGAGTGCGTTCCTAAAATTGCCAGCCAGTTCAGCGTCCGCCGCCAGCCGTCAAGGCCCTGACAGCTGATGAACTGTAAATTCACATGTACGAAGTACTTCGTAGAGCATTGAACTAAAGCCCAAGCGGGCTGTGTGTGATTGGCCACCCCACTACAAGGCTGATCGCGTCCGAGTGCTCCAGTGACTCACCGCCCAATACTGCCCACTGCCCTATAAAGTTTTTCTGTGCTCAGCGGTGGAACTTCACCCTTTCCTCCTTTCCCCCTCTTCGTGGAGCATCGTCCTCTTCAACGCTGCGTTTCTATGCTACAAACAAAGAGAAGCACGTCTCATTTCGAGATGTGCTTCTCTCAAGAATTCATCCTTCTCTTCACGGAGACTGATGTGTTCATCCACCAAGCATATGAGAAATTCGGAGTAGTCTCTTCACCTACCTAACCCGTATGGTCGGGCTCTGCTCGGCCTGGGTCTGCCCGCAAGGGTCTGGCGTCACTGTGCGTCTGCAACTGGCATCAGAAAAGCAGGTGTGGAGGCTGGAGGATGGGATTCTCTTCGGGGGGTTCCGTCCTTCTTCACTTCATCTACCTATGGGAGGGCCGTTGCGAAGATTGTGTTTGAAAACACTGGAGTGCGATACGCAGCGTGCTGGATATTCCCTCTCTCTTTTTCCTTTTTGGAGGAGGGGGAGGGACTAGTACAATTCGATTCCGATTATTCTGTTGAGGACGATGCTTCACCATTTTTTTCTTTTCTATCTTTTTGGGCGACAAAGTCGGACTCTGAACCTCCTCGTGGTGTCGCCTGGAAACTTGCATTTTCAAGGCCAACTCAGAGACGCAGTTCCTCCACTATATGTGTGCGTCCTCAAGTGTTGGTACGTGGGCTATTTCCCTGACATCGGCGCTCAGCATTATCACGAAGCTGCCACCAACGCACTTGGACAAGCTTCAGGGGCTGCGTCTAAAGAATAGTTACAATTACCAATCTTCCGTTTCTCCTTCGCCAGCGTCTCCCGCTTCCTTTTCATCCTTTCCATCAGTTTTGTGCTCTTCAACGTTATCGTCGCCTATCTCCTTCTGCAAAATAGACTTAACAATTTCCATCATCTTAACCGTTGCCTGGCACGCCTTGTAGCTATGTCGAGCATTCTGAGCGACGCTCACGGCTTCGGTGACGGCGTTATCAGCACTCTTGACAAGTACCTGTAGATACTTCGAATCATACTCGTCCTCCCCACCCAGCAGCCTGGCACTGGTTCTCTTAAGTTCGTCGCACTGCTCCTCCAGTTTATTAGGTGTGCACACAAACCCTTCCTCGACCCGTGCATCCGAATTGCACTCGGTTGCAATCTTCTTCCTCCACATTCGATCGAGGACGACGTCGTCGGAAAGGGCTCGGATAGGGTTGGTGACTGAATCGAAGTTGGATAGCTGCCCGCTGTAAAACTCGTGACTCTCAATGACCTTGCGGTGGAGGCGGGCGATCCTTCGTTTCACTTCCTTCAGGCCGTCGGTGGCATTCGGGTTGGCGAGGGGATGCTTGGAGGTTGTGCCGAGCTTAACTTCGTTCAAGACTGTAGTGGTATTGAAAGTCGGGCTGGTCATGGTGGAGCGTTGGGCTCCGTCATCACTGCGATATCGTCGCGAGCTAGTGGCATGGAATGGGGGTGGGTATTGTCCTGTTGGGTCCTGGGCGATGTAAAAGGGCCCGAAGAAGGGTGTCTGAGGGGCGGCGTCTTGATGATTGTGGTGGTAACACTCGCGACTAGGTGGGTTGGGAGTGATGCGGATACCGGATCTGTCCCAATCAGACGTAGAGGAACTCGAGTCCTGGTTGTGAGGCCGGTGGCCTTTTCGATGGCTGGACATTGTGGGTTGACGATGGTAGGTTGATTTGATAGATTTGTTGTGTTTGGTGTCTGGTGTGAGAGGATTTGGGATTTGAATGTGAGCTCAGGAAAGGGGAAATATATAGATGCTGGGTATGTGCCACGATCACTCCTGAGAGAACTGAGAACTAGAGCTTGGAGAGCCTGGAGCTTGGAAATATGTCTGAATGAATGGATTGATATGACCAGCTTGCTTTCTGATTGAGCAGCTATTCATGCTCCATCCTCCATGCTCCATTTGATGTTCCTCATTTCTGCCCTTTATTGGGTCTTCCACTAAGCCCACCTCATCATTATTCCTGGGATAACTGAGGTAAGAACTGGAGCTCGGGAATATGCTTAGATGAAGGTCTTGATATGGCGTACTTATTGTCACCTTTTTGATTGAGCAGTTGCTCCATGCTCCATTGATACTGTCTCATTGATTGCCCACTGGGCTACTACCCCTTCTTGAGGTCATCAAAACCCTTGTGGCCATTAGACTTTCCCAGCAGAACCAATTACTCTTAATGAATTTGGTTTCCTTTGACATCAACTGTCAAACTGTTTAGTTGATTCCTGGCGTCTATCCCTCTCTCAATTGAACAAAATCTACGCCTAGCTTTACAAAGCCAATGGCAACCGTGTCCCATCCATCAGGAATCAATGAAGAGCTCCGGCCATGCATCGGATCTCAAGAGCAATTTGTCCAATTTTTGGGCCAAGTTTGGACACACCTCCAGTCCAACCCCGTCCATTCCGGCGTCTCGCAGCGGCAAACTTGAGACCTTCCGGTTTACGTACCCGCTCCCCAAACCTTATCGCAACCTTCCCAAACTTTAAAAAAAGAGGCAAAGTAGCAAAGGCGCAAACCTTATTTCCTCCCGTGCCTGGCGATCAGGGGGGCCTGTGGAAAGAGTTAAGATTACATCCTCACTGGACACACTGTATGGAGAGCGTAAGAGCACAGTGGTTCAAGGTGTGTTTAACACATTCCAGTCTTGATCAATCTCTCGTGTTTGACGACGAAGTGCCCCGCTAAATAAGGGTGTCGACAGGATCTGGATTTGGATGGAGGGGCAAGGTGCATGAGAACGGGCAACGAATGATCCTGGGGTATATCTGTAAGTTATCATCATTGATCCGTCAATTGAATTGGGCTGGTGGGGTGTTTGCGCCTGTGCCTTTTGTCTTTTCCTTTCCAGTCTTCCATTTCTAAACAAACTCGGGACGGTGGTGGAAAATTAATAGAAGAAAAAAGAAATAGCAAAATACTGCCGGAAGGCCTGCGCAGGGAGTAGTTCAAAATAAGAGAATACATCATCTTCCCTTCCCAATGGGCTTCAGGTCTTACGGGTACCTTAATCTACCCCAGGTGAAACCTGTGTCGAGTAAAGTATCATGTATGTATCTGATGTACCTCGAGCGGAAGGTGCGAAGGAAGTCTCATAGTCCCGGATTTATCATGGGAAAGGATGGGGAAGGATGGGAAAGGGAAAACGAGAAAGGGAAGAAAACAAAAGACACTAGGACAACACTTCGATTGCTATCGGGTCATCCTCCAGTTGATTCCAAGTATCCTGCCCAAAATACTTCGTACACAGCGCATTGATACGTATACGAGTACTTCTGCGGCAAAGAGCAGAGAAAAATGCGGCTCGTCACCCCGGTTTTCCAGACGTGGTGATGCCCAGCCTTGGCAACCTCTCTTTCCTGCAGAAGGGACGCAAGCGTACGAAGTACGTTACCTCTGTCGTACGTCGTAGTACCTCCCACCAGCCCCTCAATGCCTGGCTTCTCGCCCTGTCTTGGCCTGGCCTACCTACTATGTAATACCCACCCTGCCATCAATGTTGCACACTCCCGTCCCATCCATGTCATGTCGCGTCGATCCGCCCCCGATCGCATGAGTTGATCCCACATCCCATCCCACCCCTTTCGGAGTCAAGTGTCTCTCTGTGTGCCCAACCCTCCCCCCTTCATACTCTGCTCTCTTCTATTATTAACCCCACGTCACGACGAGTTTATGCGCCTCGCCAATTTTGATAGAATCGGCCTGCGTGGCAGCGAACATGAAGATTTACGTGGGAATACGAGACTGGGGCCGTCGTATTTTTTTTTTCTTTTTTTCTTTTCGTCTCCTTGTCTTTTGTTCAATGCAGGGAGGTGTTTGGGGTACTCATTATTTGTTATTTGTGTTTTATTTTGGGCTCTTCCTCTATGTATGTACAGGAAGGACTCAATTCGTATTTGCTGGCATCCAGCATTTGGTCTGGGCCCAAGCGAGAGAGGACCTCGGTACACGAAAACACTGACCGCCGCCTGAGCCTTACCACATCACAGACCCATCCCGTCCCAGGATCCAAAACCAAGAGGAAGTGAAACGCCTCGAGTAAACTAGCTTCATTTTTGAAGTCCGTATATAGAAGAAAAAGGAAAATTCAGAATAATCCTGAAAAAAAGAAATGCTATAAGGTGGGTGTCTTTGACCTCCCCACACACGCCATGCTCCATTCCAATGCAAAGTAGATGTTCAGTGGTCACATAATGTCCCTGTTTCCCTTTTGTAAATGCAGACAGAAAAGGAAAAGGAAGAAAAAAAGAGGAAAAATCAAGAAATAATCGTCTCATCCATACGTATGTGATGAGGAATCCAAGTAAATGCCGTAAAAACTCCGTGCTTGTATGGTTCCCATAGGTATCTTGTGTGCCTCGCTGCCTCCTCCTGCCCACATCTCATTCCCCTGCCCCAGTTGACAAATATTAAGTTAAGCCCTCTCCGGAGGGCATTCGCGGTAAATCTCCGTCTTCATTGACTGGAGCCGCTCGCGCATGTCCAGCAAGCTCTCGATCTTGTCTTGCGGTGGATCTTCGAGCGCCGAGATCTCCCAGTGAAGTTCCTCATACTTTTCATAGTACACTTGGAATTTGTGAGCCTTCTGGAAGAGATCGGCTGAAATATCTGCCCGTTGCCGCTTGGTCTGTGACGACTCGCTGTCTCCTTCGTCGCTGTCTGCAACGCGCTTCCGAGGCGCAATGACAGGTCGCGAGGCCGCCACTACCTCCGCCTCCGTTTGGTCGAGATCCGACGCATTCGTCGGCGGTGACGATGCTAGAGGAGAAGACTTCGCGGGAGATGTGTTCTTGCTCCTGTAGGAGCTGGAACCGCCTCGCGAATTTTGGCTCAAGTCGGCCGGCCGTTGCTTAAGGGACACCGGCGGCGCCGTCACGCCAACCGGTCGCTGCTGGAGTCGCTTGCTCAGAGGCGTGCCCGAGCTCGAGCTGCTTCCGTCAATGTCGTCCTCCTCCTCTTCCTCACGCCGCCTCTTGATAGGCGGAGGAGCAACTACCGGCTTGGCTGCTGGCTGCTTCGCCTTGACCGGCTTCGCAGGGGCTTTCGGCTTGGGTGCCGCCGCCACCGAAGCCGCAGCCGCAGCCGCCCGCTCCTTGGCTTGCTCAATCACCTTCGACTTGGTCGCGAGAGCTTGGTCTTCCGAGTCAGAGTCCGAATCAACGACGAACTCTTCCGATAGGACCCTCTTCGCCGGACCACCGGCCTTGGGCGCCAACTTGTTAGGTGAAGTGGATTTAGCTGCCGCTGCCGCCTTGCGGGCAAGGAGCCTCTTTTGTTGCGCCTCCCGCTCGCTCATCTTCTTTTTTGCCGGAAGTGGGTTAGACGCCGATCGAGACATGGCTACCGACTTGCTCTCGGACGTGGAGCCATCATCCTTGCTCGAGTCGGTGTTGCTACTGTCCTCGGCCTTTTGCACCTTAATCTTGGGAGCCGGTTGCGTTGGCGTGGCGGAAGCGGGGCCCTTCGTAAGGTTGGCTTGCAATCTGCTCAAGCACTTGCCCTTGCCTCTCTCCTCTTTGGGGAGTAACCGCTCCCATTGCGGTTGGCTGGTCGACAGTCGCATCTTGTCGTACTGGCGGATCGCGTTATCTATGGCCTTCTGCCTCATCTCTTTAGAGTCGTAGTCGTAGTTCCAAACATCCAGCTCCTTCCAGTACGTCTTGCTCATTGTCCACTTCTGCGTCGTCTCGTTGAAATCAGCAACTTTTCGGAGGGTTGGCATGAACTCCTCCGCCTTGCCTGTCCATTTCTCCTGGAGGTAATCGACCGGTCGATCTTGTGCGGCGAGTTCGTGGATTAGCGTGATGCGTTGCTCTTTCGCTCGCTCAATAGCTTGTTGTGACGCTGATAGCACAGGGCCGAGAGAAGGTGAGCCACCGGTGACGCTAATGGCTGGAGACGTGGGCATTGATCTAGGGGCCGAAGACGCGCGCACGCTGGACAAGAGCTTAGACTTGCCATTCTTGCCGCTCTTCTTCTGTCCCGTTATTGAGTCGAGTACCAATGCACTGTTCTCCATGTCAGTAGCCATTTCGGTGGATTCTCTCGAGCATGTGTCTCCATACTGGGTCTTCTGAGCTTCAGCCTGGGCCAAAGATTGTTGTAGGGCCTCGAGATCGGAATCGAATCCGGACGAAGCCGATCCGGACTTGGAGCTGGTCTTTCCAGACTCCTGTTTCGTCTTATTGCCCTTCTTTGTCGGGGAGGCCTTCGACGGCGCAGCTTGTGAGAGGATCTTCGGCTTGGACCAGATCGACATCGTATTCGGCACCTTCTTCGCTCGCTTTATAGAATCGGAGAATGGTTGGGTGAGATAGAAATCGTGCACTGCAGGATCAGGGTTATGCGGTATCGTGTGCGAACTAGATCCGAAATGTAGAGCCTGTGTACAAAGAAGGGTAGAATGTCAGAGCGGCAAGTCAAAAGTGTATATAGATATGGCGTGGCCAAGCATGTGGGCGTTGTTGTCTGACGAGGGGTATGGTTCCATGAAGCAGTGCAAAAAGCTCGATGGAGGGTGCCTTCTGTTATCCTCTCCACACAAACAAAAGCACATGAATACACATTGGCAGTAGAATTGCAGAGAAACTTCTCCAACAACAAGAAGATTGCTCGATGGCGGCTTTGCCAACCAAACACCGGAAACTCGCTATTGTGAGGGTCGGGGGGTTAGGACCTACCGGACTGCTTCCCAAAGATAATTGTATGCCTTCGCCATTCTGGAAGCACTTTACTAGATCCTCAATCACATCGTCGCTCAAAGTTATGGCAAATGCCTGGGAAGGGAATGATTTCTCGTCCCCAGGTGACCCGCTAAGAAGCAGGCCATCGTCTGGTACTCGCAAAGGAGCCATTGTTGTGGTATGTATGTAGTTCGGCGGGGGAGAGGTTCGTGAGGTATCGGAATGAGGTGTTCGTCGTGAAAATGACGTTCGAAGATGACTGTCGGAGAGGAGGTTCGTAGAGGAGTGGAAGGTTGAGTCGAGATCGAAGAGCACTGTTTTGCTAGGAGAGGCGGAATCGGGTGGTATTTTGAATCGCAGGCGAGATGCCCGGGGGAAGGGGGGAAACAGGCTTTGCTCTATTCGCACCCTGCAATGCGAGAGGGAGAACAAAAACTCGTCTCAATACTTGACAGAATCATAGACTGCCAGATGAAGTTGTTGGAAGAGTCGGGAGGGAGGTCACATTGTCCACCCGGACCCTCTTCCTTTGTCCTCTTGTCACAACAATGGCAGTAATGACAGAGGCGAGAATGGGTGGCTCAATGCCAGTGGACCGAGCGATGATTTCAGGTAGTCGAATTTGGTAGAGCCAAATAGAGAAGCAATAAGATCAGGGCATGTGAGAAATAGCTTGAAGAGAGATCAGAAACTACAGCCAGAGGTAGTCGAGGTGAGGTGAGGGAAAGAGAGGCCCGTGATAATAGATGAGGAGGAAGGAAATGCTGGCTACGGTTGGAGTTGAGGAAGCAAGAGGTTGTACTGGGGTTTGGGGGTGGGCAGAGAGAACATGCGAAGTAGAATGGAACTGGAAGCCTTTGGAGCGGCGAGCGGAGTCGATGAGTGGATAGCGGAGGGGGTGTAATACTGAGCACCAAGTACAATTGTACCTCTGGGCTGTTGTTGTGAGGCACAGTACAACTTGCTTGTACGCAGTTGTGTACACTCCTTGTACAAGTGTATACTAGTACAGGGACAGGACGGGGGTACGGCTCAAATGATTATTGACCACTGCTGCGGGTGGGTAGTGCTGCTGTTTCCAGCCAGCAAGTCCACCAGTCCAGCAAGTCCAGCACCCGATCAGTGCACAATAAACCGTCACGGGGGCCAAGGTCGGAATCATGGGTGGGGGTGTATGTAGCAAAGACAAAGGGCAGGCACATGTCCCTAGCTCACTTTTTTGGACCCTGGCGAGACTAGCAGACCTCCATGGTACCGGAATGCTCGAATAATAGAGCCATCTAACTCACCCCATTCTCGCCGTTCAAGTTTGCGGCGACTCATTGTCCTCCAGGCAAACATGTTCTTTGGGAAAATTACCTTTTGTCGAGACCCAGGGAGCAAGCCAAAGACGATTGATTAGGAAAAACTCAAAATGACAAAAGTAGTCGGACGACCAGGCTTCGCTCTAACAATATAGGCTCAAGGTACCGAAAGTGGCTTGAAGATGTGCTTGGTAAAAAAGAGAGGCACCGAATAGTACGAAGTGCAGTTGTACCACCTGTTGTACCTGACTTCGGAATGCGGGTACCTTGTCTCTGGATTATGACGGCTGCTACATCGGACTACTCCATCCAGCCAGCACTGCCAGCAAGGCATGTACTTTCTCGTATTTTCCCTTTGGTTTTACAGGCTAAGCCTATGATTTCGTTATACACAGCCAGGTACATTTCCCATACTGTACTGCCTGCTACTTGCATACAGTCGAGCCCCCAGTCATTTCCATGGTGTGCCTCGCCCACTTGAAGTTCTCTGGGCCGACATTTCGTCAACGGAAGGTGAAGATGGGGGAGGGTGGGATGAAGACCAAGCATGCGGGCCTCCATTCCCATTCTTCGTACGAAGTCACTTTACAAATACATTCGAATGTGGATGGGCTGTTGCTGAGAGGAGAGGTACAGCGACGGTCAATGAAGTTCGATCTTGAGCATGAACAGATCCCAATCCGTCATCGGGCCTATGATTCTGAAAGCACGGGCAGGAATACTTCGTACTTCAGCCAAGTTCAATGTTCTGTTTTTGGAATTCCCTCGCCAGGCATTGGGCGATGCGACTTTGTGTGGCAAGCCCCTCGACTTTTGCTTTTTTGAACTCGGCCTTGCGAGGTCAAAACATGCGAGAACAATTGTAATTCTCGAACCCAAGAGGCACAAGTTCAGGCGGACTAGAACTACCCGCCCCCATTAAGAGGATTGCGCTATCACTCAACGCATAGTAGGGAGAGGCGAATCAAATTAATAAGGCTTCCCCAGACATTTTAATCTGTCTGTCGCCCTGGTGCGTAAACGTGTAACGAGGAGAACGGAATCGACCGATCATGCCCTCATATATAATAAATGATGGTTTTAACGAGGGAACACTACTTCGTAATAGCAATAGCAATACCAACGTTATGATAATATTTCAGGTACCGTGCAAACAAGTTAGGACTGAGGTCATGACCAGCGATTAGCTCATGTTTACATATTGACAGTGATCCAAAGACGAAAAGCGGTAGAAGATAAGCGGGCGACGACCGCTTTGCTTTTTGAGAAGCGCATGAAACTCGATTGACAGCGAAAAATGTTCCTGGAAGTTTTAGTTCAGGTGGGAGACTCTTCGTCGGAGGGGTAGAAAACGTTGTAACGATACCTGGGGTTGACCAGTCATTCGACTCGGTCGGCGTCAACCCCTCGAGTGGCCGATGAAATATGGCCTCGTTAGTTCCCTCTCCATACGTAGCCGTTTAGTTCCACCCCAACACAACTCACCACGCAAAGAGCTGAGAACATGAAAGTTTGGGGGGGGGATGGGGGACCAAACGCTTTTCCAGTCATATAACTAGTTGCCACCCACTGCAACGGTACCAAGTCTAAGAGGCGGGCTTTCATGGCCTAGGAATATGTGGACGAACAAACAGCGTCATCGCCTCTGAGGCGGCATGCCGAAATTCCAAAACCGTCACACCGTGGTGCGAAAAGTACATGTGGCCGGCTGTCAAAAATGTCAACCCAGAAAAGCCAGTTGGGTTGGACCCATCACAGGCTTGAGCATGTCCAATCTATGGGATAAGGCTGTTAGTCGGCGTCTCCCAAGTCCTCGCCCACAAGCCAGGGCGACGATGTAATCGTATCAGCAGTCGTGATCCTATTCAATCCTCCGAGGCACAGCTCCTACAGAGTACTCCGTAGTTTCGTGGTGCAGGCAGCGTCCAAAGTAATAAATATCCCGAATGCCCTCGTACCACAATGGTCCTTTCCCAGTAATCAGGTCGCGCGGGAATTTCCGTGCGGGCCCTCGAAAACTGGCTGGAATGGCTTATGGGTGGGATGGTGGATGCAGCATTGTTCGGCACTACTGCGTATTAGGCTTGCTATACTTTCCCAGTTCGGTCGATACCGGTCTCAACCCTTGGACGCTAGGTGTGGGGAGGGTGCACGCCGATGGATTCATCAACTTGGAGATTTTTTCTAGGGAATGACCAAGCGATCATCACAACGGACCGGTCTGGACCTGGCGACGTGATGGCAACTCCCTCCTCCGCCTTTTACAAGAAACAGGACAACAGGAACAACAGACACAGGGTAGAGTCACGAAGGGTCGGGTAGCATGTCCAGAAGAAGAAACCGAAAAAGAATCCCTCCATCAGCGATCGTGCACGGAGTATTGTATCGTCACCCTTTCCGCCGAATCCTTGGGTGGTGGTCGGAAATAAAGAGAAAAATAAAACCCCCCGGAGTCTCGGGGAGTTGACCACCCTCATTGCTCTATTGTCTGTGTCAAGGTGGGAGGGAGTCGGTCGCATATTCACTCGCACGTACCCACACCCCCATCCCATCACAACATCAGTGGTCTTGTGTGTTCGGATCGCAACAAGGTTGGCTTCCAGTCTGATGGGACGAGTGAGGGGTTTTGGGGTGGCCGAGGATGCCAGTGGACTAGTGGGAGCCGGTCCCAAACCCGGAATGGGAAGGCAGTGGCAGTTGTTTAGATTCGCATCAAATCATTGAACCGTCTAGAATTGGTGCAGACTAATGTTTAGAAGAGCACTCAATGAGGAGTTGAGATTGGATGGTGTTCATTAAGCCATAATTCGTACTCTACAACTTCTCGATACAGTAACACACCAGAGCTACAAACATAGAAACTTATGAAAGACAAAGCTTCAAAGTAGAATCTGCTTTGCCAAGTCGAGAGGGATAAGTGGCCTTCTCGCCTCGCATGTTGTCCTCGGAGAGATAGATTCAAGGCATCCACGTTGAGGTCAGACGAAGGGGCGAATCGTCATTCTTCCCTGTGGTCCTGATTCGCCCCACGCGAGAGGCATCGAAATCAATATTCATCATGTATGGTCAGCGTCGGCCAAGTTTGGTTTGGCAAAGTGAGCCTCGAGAAACCACCCATCACAGGGCTCAACAATAAGCCTTGGATTCGACGTCATTCTCTCATTCTCAGATGCCCAATTTGCTTCAACGTTCCATTCCGTCAATACTGCCACATTGAGCGTGCGAGGGAGTGCCAACACAGCGTAGCCATTCATGCCTGTACTTCGTACACACTCCGAGATAGATTACATAGGCATCTTCCTTGTCAGTTGTCCAAACCTTGGCCTTTGTCAAGGCTTGACTTTCTGTCCTTGATTGCATGGTTTTCAGAGATCCAACCGGCTATTAGGTTGGCAACAAGCCTCCCGCATCCGCTGACGCAAGTGATTGGGGCAAGGTACCTGGTTGAGGCACAACCCATGCTGGACCGTTGTGTTGTGTAGTGTGCGAAGTAAGGATACATTGATCTGATGTACTGTACTTCGCACACTGCCAGACCAAATCGAGGCGTGGGGAGGGGTGGGAGGGGTGTCAGAACGGGGGTCAGCCCAACCCTTCTCGGTCTCGACAGGACCCTCTTCAGCCATGCGACACTGTATTACTGCCTACCCTGCTCTGCAAATTGGGGTCTTGCAGCATATCTTGAAAATGGGATCTATATGTGTGTGGGATATTGAAGAATGCTGTGCTGTTTTGAGCTGGTCGGCAAGTTCTCGGACGTGGAAAATACTTCAGTTGGTCAAGGCCAATTTGAAGCTATTGGCGTTCAAGCAATGTTTTGAACCTGGTAGGGATGACGAAAACTTAGCGCGGGATTGTGAGTCGGCACAATCACGAGGGTGCCTTTATTGTACTTCACAACTGCGAGAATCTCCCAATACATCGTACTTGACCGTGAGATCTCACGAGGGCACTCCTGCACTCCGAAGGAATAAGAAGTGTTCTCTCCCCGACCCTCATAGCCGGTGGCATCTGAAGTCGTGGGCAGCGGGGGTGACTGGGCTGATGATCGCCATGTGGTGGAGGGGTCTCCGGAGTGGCAGCAACCTGCATTCGTTGCTCAACCTCTCGGCATGTCTTCGCCCTCTGTTCACATTCGCTGACGCTTCCCCACGCACCACCACGAGGGACCCCAATACTTGTTCGTATGAGATTTCGTACGCACTTGGACATACAACGAAGTAGGGCTCGGTTATTGTCAATTATTACGCCCTCGTTTTTCTCTTGTGGTCTACAAACGAAATTGAAGGGGAAAACAACCTTGGTCTCGGCATGATGATCACCGCGGAAGGGGGGGAAGTTGAGATGAAAATACATGATCGCCTTCGTTTCCCAGAATTGAAGCTATTGATCTGTTTACGGGGTATGTATGACGGTTGATCTGGCGGTGCATCCGAATGACAAGACCGGAATCTACGCCCTGCGTAAGTTGGCGTTGGTTCGTTGTTATTCGCTTCTAGACCCGTGGCGATGAAACGTGACCTCTGCTTGTCGTTGAACCTGGAAGTCATCTTCCCGCTCTTCTTCTCTCCTTACCGCCACTCGTCGACTGGTGCGAGTTGGGCGTGAAAGGTCCTTCCCCCGGACGAAGTCATTGTAGTTTACACTCATTGTAGTTTACACTATTAGATCGGTGAAGTGATCAGGGGATTAGAACAGAGACTAGGGCTCTTCTGGACCGGCTACGCCAACTACGCATGAAACCGTCGTTATTAGTGCTCTTCCGGGAGTCTGGGTCTGAGACTTGCTTTGGGCTTGCCAAGCAAAAGAGACACAGGCGAGCCTTATTAGGATGGGTAGAGCATACAGCACCCCTCGTGGCTTGGCCCTGAAGCTCTGACCCACTTGACGATGTGATTTCTGATCCCCTCCGCGAGATGGCTTTATGATGGAAAGAGGATCGAGTCTATCCGTTGGTCGAAATAAAGCCTCAGGGAGCCTGAGATATTTCCCTAGATGCTCGGAACTCCCGCAGCAGTTGTATTGCGAAATTCACACTTGCACAGTAGGTTAGTATTGGTCTTTGCATCCGAGCCAGGCGACAACGAAATGACAGCATTGTTAAGTGGAGCCTTACCGGATTGATCGTAACAGAGCAACCAGTCGCAGTTGCAAGGTGGACCGGAGTAAATTGAATCTATGTCGGATATAATTTCTCCTCGAGCCCCTCGGGCCCTGGTGTTTGATACCTTGTAAATAGCCCTTGGGGGCAAGGGTCTCTCAGAGATAGATTTCGCCGCGTTGGCTACCCACGCCGACCACAGCCTCATCTCACATTACTTCGGAGCTTGCCCATTCGCGGACATGACCGATTTGACCAGCATCAATCTTGAACCGAGCCAGCCAGCCCGCCTCGAGGCGAAAGGCTTCAAGCCACGTTCTGTCCGATGCGATGCGCCTCAGCTTACTTCGTACTGTAACCCAAGTCCCATCGGTATATTAGTTGCCCCCTGTTGGGTAGTGAGACGAAAGCGGGAAAACAGCTGGCGCTCCAGCTGATAATCGCGGTGACAGATGCCGTTCAGTTCAGTCCACCGCTCGCAGAGATCCATCCGGGTCATTCTTACTGGCTCGCCGGGGCGGGATGGATTTAAGAATACCCCTGCTTGCGCCTCAGCTCAGCCCCTTCCATCTCGTTTCAAGGGAGTTGCTCTGCTGTTAAATACGATTCGAAGCCGGTGAGTAGGTTGGCTATTTGTGGAAACATCCTAATACTTCTGGCAGGTGGACATCAATCAGCTTTTCGATATTGATCCTGTCCATGTTTTCCCCATAATCCTGCTGTACGATATATTGATCAATGGCAACGTGACAGGCCCTGAGGGCAACCGTTCCACTATTGTCGAGGTCGCAAATTAGAATCCGTTCAACGGTTTCACACTCCCCACCTGGGACCTTGTACGAAAATAGAGTCTTGAGGCATGTAAAGGAGAAAAGCAAGGTCCAGCCATGTAGTACACTGATATGAATAGTCCAGTGCCTCAGGTGGGCTGGAGCTTCAGGGGGAAGCCACACATTTCCATCGTGGGTCCGTCTGAAACCCTGGTCCCTGGTTCGACTCGTCTACGAAGTACTTCGTACAAAGCCACAATTTCATCTGTCGACAATTGAAAGCACAAATACGCTTAATAATCCGAGGTTGGGAGATTCAAGATGAATGCTGTGAACCGGCCGACAGCAGAGGAATCACCTGCCCACGGCTCAGAATACCGTCGGCTTTTATCGAGGTGCCTTTCTTCCTCGCCGTCCCCACGTTTGTTCCGTCTCTGTGCAGGCGAACAATGGATCAAAGCGTGACATATAGGCCAGCGGGTCCCAGCATGCGGATTGGACTGCCATATTACCCTGTATGCAATGTCTCGGAGACGAACTCCGTGCGATATCAGAGGCTACGGAATACGCACCTCGTACGCCGTTCCACCGAAGCAAGGCGTCTGGTGTGAGAACATCGAAGCACACCGAGATCAATCCTACCACTCGGAACGATTTCAGACGCTATTTGTACTCCTAAGATGCTGGTAGGACCGATTAGCTCTGCTAGCTAGGCACAACATTGGCGTTTACTTCTGTAAGCTTCTCTACTCGCCCGCAGTGTGTCAGACGGAAGGGGGAGATCCAAAAAGTGAAGGGCCCAAAGTGAAAGGACCTCGGATTGTCCCAGAAGTTTCCTGGTGTCGCATGTAAACCAGGTCTTACGTGGGCTACGCGCCAGCTAATTGCAACCGTCGTCAGCTGTTTAAGGCGACATGATGTCACTTACATTATCATGGACCTGAGGAGAAGCGGCTTCGGTTCAAAAGCGCGATTGGATCCATCAATGTCCAATCTATTCTTGGCTTGGGATTATTACGAAGAATATTGCATCCGAATTCTGCGAGGATAAGGTCCCAAGTACGTAAGGGGTTTACGGACTCATTTTCATAGTATTGTTCGGTGAAGACCAACACGAGTCGACCCCCGAACTCAAAGCAACCACAGCCACCGCCCTTCCCCTCCGAGGATGCTCCGTCTTGTGTGCTCGTGTGAAGAGATAAACTTCTGAGCCTCTTCTGTTCAAGCTCCAATAACAGTGTCAGTCTAGACTCTGATATACCACTATTGCACTACTTCACACTAGTTCAACTCCGATGACCGTGGGTTGAGCTTGGTTGCGCTAGTCTGGCCGACAAGCCCGCTAGCAGCTGCTCAACAACCTCAGAACGGCCTAGCCGACTCACGGGAAGGGCGCCAAGCTTGATGTTGCTCGAAGGGGTATTTCCCGCGTGCCTCTATCAATGTGCCTCCGCAGCACATCCGACAAGTACGAAGGAATGAGTATAGTCAACGAAGCAGTGAGTGCGCAATGATTCCACCTGCGAAATACGGCCAGACTTACGTACGAACATAATACTTGATCAATATTTCGTAGTTTAATACTTAGTGTATGAAGAAGGGGGTGGTGGATGCCCACGCCTGCCTCCCCACACACGACGGCCGTCAGGCGGGGGCCATCCAGCCAGCCCAGCTCAATTATCTCCCCCCACCGCCCCGCGAATTGGCTCCCTGATTTCTTTTCGACAACGGGCGGCACTACTACCCTGCCGATAGGATGTGGAGGGGACCGCAATGGTAGCCAAGGGACTTTCCAATCCCCGAGAATATTGATAAGAACTTAGTTCTTTCCTCTTCCCATATGACTATATCCTCTTCAATCTTCAATCTTCACTCTTTTGATCGAAAAGGAGGGGTGTTCACTACTTCGGTCAGGAAAATGCTTCTGCGGAATGACTTTCGATAATTCTTCGAGAAATGGATGCCGTAAGAATGCAAAATTCACGCACGGAGTACAAGGCGGATAGGACGCAACTGTACGAAGTACATGCAGCAAAATCCACCCCCCATCCTTGCTGCTCATGCAGGTCTCGAGTGGAACCAGACAAGCCCAGAACAGCAACTCGAAGATACTTTTCGGACAGACTGAGAAACGAAAGGGAGTGAAGAGCAGGAAGCGAAAAGTATTTTTGGCCAAAATTTATTCTTTCCGCGGGCCTCAGGTCTCTGGAAAGAAAGATTAATTGTGCCACGCAAGAGCGTCGTCCTCTTTAACGTTGTCCCCATCTCGTTACGAAGCACATTGATTCGAGGTTGGCGTACGAAGTACGTTCAGATGGTCGCTGGCGGTCGACCTTTTGGGTGATTCCCCCACCGAAGAGACTCGGGTTCTGACGAAGTGATGAAGGGACCTGGTGCTGGCTCCCCATTGGGAAGCGACCCATATCACCGCTTCAGCTGCACGGAGCTGACGGTCCTGTCACCCCTCCTTCTATCAATCTCGGATGACACCCAATGGAAATACCCGGAATATGGGCAGGTAAAAAAAAAACTACATGAATTTGAATTTGTGGAATGTGGCCATCATAGTCGGCGTCCTTCTTGCACACGTCTCTAGGGCGAGGATCAGAAAAATATTCTCCTCGTGTTCGCCCGGAAGGCCCAGCAGTGATCCCGCCGTGAGCGAATGGAATTTCCTGTCTGCCGCACATCAATTGACGTAAAATGTAAGATGGGATCGATCCTTTCCCGGGCCAATCCGGGTTTCAGGACACTGCCGTGTGAAGAAGCCGGCACTCAAGTGGCGGAAAAGCAGACGGTGCGCCCCGGATTTAAGTTGCTTGACACACTTTTTTCTGATCGACTGCCCTTCCTTAATCTTCGTCCAAAGTTCCTGTACAAAAGGAAGATGGGATGAAAGAACAGCGATCAAAAACGTCCCCGGAGTGAATGACTCGTGGGCCGTTCTACAAGTCCGCGAGCAGCTAGCCACTCAAATGCCAAACCAGCGATTCTTAAGTTGGGCGATCATACCGCCTTAATTCACCTTTCTTCTCGAAGAGTTCAGCCGAACCAGAGACTCTCCCAGGTACCCGGGCGAGGATCCTCCTTCTCCTCCCAAACCTCAGATTCTGGCCCAGAGGAACCATTCTGGGTAGCATTATTTTAGTGCAGAAGCTATACTACATCCACCAGACACTATCTCGACCTGTATAAACGGAACGGGAGAAAGGCAAAAAAAGCGGAGGTGAAAAATGCGGGGTGTTAGTGAACTAGTCTCGCTTGAAACCTGGGAAATTTCACTCCGAGGAACAGACTCAGCCTGAGAGCGATGGTGGACGATGGACGGGTGCTACCCTATTTGGACTGAGAAAACTTTCGATCGTGTATCCGACCGAAATATTAAACGAGGGAGGGATGAGGAGGGGTGGAATGTTATTTTGGGAAGTTCTGAATTGCTGTGTATAGAGATGGATTAATTTGTACAAACATGGATGTATGATGTCGAATATGGGCCATCTGCTTTCTCGCTCACCGGAGTGTCGCACCGAAGCCGAAAGAAGCTATTCGCCAACACCGAATGGTGGAGAGTATATTGAGACAGGTCTCCATCTATGTTTGCGAATGTCTCAGGATGGGAAGGCGGTTCCATCATGACATTGTCTCGTCGTCTTGGAACCCGGATATCTTTAGCCGGATCATAGTACGGATCTTCTCGCTCAACCACCTGGGAGATTGTGCATGAGAGCCCTGCCAGGGCTGCTGGCAACTAGAATCTAGAGACAAAGGCACCCAATCTACAAGTGAGGCACAGGTTCACTCTGGATCGTCACCTGCCAAATTAGGGCAAATGACACTCAAGGAGTTCAAATACAATACTTCGCCTTGTCTCGAATATCAAATGCATGTGGCTAGAGGTAACAAAAGCAGCAGGAGGTGCAATGCAACATTGGATCGTGGGTTATGCCATCAAATCAAGTCTTTTTAACCTCCTCGAGAGCACCCTACAATACCCTAGAGCCTTCTTTCTGTTGTTTGATATCACACCTTCGCCGAAGCACCATATTAAACCAGATCGCGCGCCGTTGTAGTAATACCCTGGCCCTACGCCAATAACGTTTATACACATCCACCTCGTTCCCATAAAGACATCACTGTGATGTATTCGTCGGATTGAGTCCTCGTAACTCAGGTGGAAAGCAGAACCTTCCTACCACTATATCAAGCAATCGTCCTGGAGAACCTCGCTTACTGAGTCTTGAATAGGAGAATGGCGCAGTGCCCGAGATAGAAGTAGAGGAAGTGCTTCGTCTCTGAGTAGCAGTCTCGTTAGCGTCGCGGTTTTCAGATGTAGGGGACTGGGCCGAGGCTCAGGAGAAAGGCTGTATGTACCGTGCGTGACGAAGCTGCCGAAGTTCCTTCCAACAATGCAATGCCAGGTAGGTCCCTTGCGCTCATCGAACTATATCCGAAATGTTAGTATGCGGGGGTATGCGCCGGCGGTCGGATCGGGGTGTCTGACAGTTCGCTTGATGTGCTGGGCGATGTCCTTGATGGGAGTTAGCTGGCGCTTTTCGATAGATATGGGACGGTGAAAGACGAACCTTCTCGATTGTGAACTTGGCCATTGCTTCCTGGGCTATTTTGCTTGTCAGATATCCTGAGGTCAAGTCGTGTGACCATGCGGGCAAGAAGCACCTACCAACTTCAATCGCTTCCTGCTGCATGTCCTCGTTCTATTCCCAAACTCAGCAAATATTCTTCATATGGCTCCGTGGCGTCTCGAGCTCACCATGTCTGCGGATTTGATCTGGGCTGGTTGGCGCGCATGTTGTTAGCATTGGCTTGCTCCTTGACGGGTCCTTGAGCTTCGTCGACATACCTTCTAGCCTCTCTCTCGCGACAGGGGACGCGCGAGTCTGTTGGTCCGCCATTTTCGAGAAGTTTGGTTATGCTCCGGGGGAGAAGATGGGATTCGGGAAGTTTGTCGAGTCTTTCCTGCTCCATTGTTAGCGGATGCATCCCCACGGGGTGTCGCCATGATACCACGACCCCTATTCAGCCTTGATGTAAACACCAGAGTTGGGCGATGTAACTTACAGAGCCAAATTGGGGGCCCAGATGCACCTTGACGATGATGGCCAGAAATATGGAGATCTTAGAAAATCCAAATATAGTCACGGTCTTCAATAATTGGCGTCAAGCTAAGTTCTGCTTGTCCGAAGTAGGAACAATTGTTTGTCTCGAGATGTGGAATTGAAGTGCACGACCTGAGCAAGGGCCCAGCCCACCTTGTCTTGCCGGCCCAGCGAGTCCCTGATGCTGGTGTCAGCTCCCAGTTTCCTAGGTAATCGCAGAGCTCGGGACAGGATAGCCCGGTGGGGTTGTCACGTGGAGATAGGTACCGATAACACCCTGTTGACAAAATTTTTTGGAGTGGGCTGGATTTTTTTTTTTTCTTAAATTTCTAGGAACATCGATGCTCGGTCATCAACACTGGTTTTACTCTTGTCCAGTAGGACAGTGAATCCTCCATGACTTACTCTGTTTCCCATTTTGGATCGCCACGATGGCATCCTCCAGGATTTTCGTGAAAGGCTTGCCGTCCACTATTACAGAGAAAGAATTCAGAAATCATTTTGGTGCAAATGGCCGTCAAGTCACCGATGTGAAAATCATCCCGAATCGACGCTTTGGCTATGTCGGCTACAAGACCCCAGAGGAAGCCGCCAGCGCGGTGAAATATTTCAATCGCACGTTTATTCGCATGAGCAAGCTTGCAGTCGAGATTGCGAAACCGGTAAGAGGGCCCTGACAAATATGCTGCCTGCTCTAAGCGCCTCGCCGTCCTGGTACTGACATTCCATTTCAATAGATAGGCGATGCATCTCTGAAACGGTCCACTCGGGCTGAGGAATCCTCTACTGCCATCCCGAGTACAAGCAAGCCTGCGAAAATTGAGCCTCCGGTTGAGCAAGATGGAGACAAAAACTCAAAGAAGAGGAAGCGGGAGGTAGACGAGTCGGACCCCATGCTCCGAGAGTTCCTCCAAGTTATGCAACCCAGTAGCAAGAGGGCTGGAATAGACGCCGAACTTGCGCTGGATACAGACGTGCAGCCACAAGCCCCCATCGAGGCTGCGGAAAGCGATGATGAATATGAGGAGATACCCTCAAAACGTCAATCGTCGAAGTCTCAACCTGAACCTGCGGCGGCTCCCCAATTAAATCCGACGCCATCTGAAGCCCCTAAGGCCTCTAAGCAACCGGATGAAGACGTCGTCATGGAAGAAGAGCCGAGTAGGCCGCAGGGAGAATCCACAGAACCCGTTCAGCCCACGTCAACCACCGTCAAGGATGCTACTGACGATGAGTGGCTCCGGTCTCGCACTAACCGGTTGCTCGATCTTCTTGATGACGACGAACCTCTACCGCCTCCACAGCCAGCTCAACAAACAGAAGAACGACCTGAGGAGGCAGATTCCAAGATGCAGGATGGCAAGGGGGCTGAGGATTCGGTAGCTCCTGTAGTAGAGGAGAGTCGAGATGAGAATGACAATGCGGCAGCTCAAGGCTCTGGGCAAGAATCAAAAGATGCCAACCCGGACTTGGAAACAATACGAAAAACAGCAAGACTGTTCGTCCGAAACTTGCCCTATTCAGCAAGCGAGGACGATCTCCGGGCCCACTTTGAGAAATACGGCCACGTCGAAGAGGTAAGATTCTCCGTTCTTGTGGTTTTTCTTTCCCTGCCTTTTCAACAAGTATTTATTATGTTTTCGATCCGTGTATGATGAATCCCAAGATAGGGACATCTGATGCCAATTGGCATTTGATGAGAAAACCTTGGGCGAGTGTAGTAGATGACACTCTGAGTCTGATCCTTCGACGGTTCTTTTTTTTCTTTATTATGAAGTGCAATTTCCTCCGTTTCCTGATGTCACCAGGGACTAATGATCGAAATTTCCTTTTAGGTGCACCTGCCGGCTGATGCATCAGGTCGAAGCAAGGGCTATGCACTCGTGCTGTATGCTGATGCGAGTTCTGCTATTGATGCATTCCAAGCCTCGGACGGCATCCCTTTCCAGGGACGAATACTTCACGTTGTACCTGCTGCTGCGAAACGTGACAATGGCCTTGACGAATTTGCAATTTCCAAATTGCCTCTCAAGAAACAGAATTTAATCCGGAAACGGGCTGAGGCTGCCTCGAACACCTTCAACTGGAATTCGCTTTATATGAGCCAAGACGCCGTAAATGCGTCGATTGCAGATCGACTGGGGGTCTCCAAGGCTGAACTGCTTGATCCTACGTCTGCCGATGCTGGTGTGAAACAGGCGATTGCTGAAACAACCGTCATCCAGGAGACAAAAGCTTATTTTGCATCCCACGGTGTGGACCTGAACGCCTTCAAATCAAACAAACGCGGTGACACTGCCATATTGGTTAAGAATTTCCCCTTCGGGACTAGCATCGAAGAACTAAGAAACATGTTCGAAGAACACGGGACAGTACTGCAGGTGCTGATGCCACCCAGTGGCACCATTGCCATCATTCAGTTCGCCCAACCGAGCCATGCAAAGGCGGCCTTCGCGAAGCTGGCATATAGGCGTATCAGGGACTCCATTCTCTTCTTAGAGAAAGCGCCACGCGATATCTTTGTGGAGGCGCCCGCTACCCCTATTGCCGAAGGACCCCTACCAACGAAGGAGAAGGTGGGTGGAGTTCAGAAATTGTCCGTGACGGAGCTCTTAGAACGTGACGAGGGGCGGGAGATTGATACGCCGACCACCTCCCTGTACGTTCGTAATCTGAACTTCTCCACCACTACCGAGGAGCTAGCCAACGCTTTCAGTTCTCTTGACGGCTTTGTTTCAGCCAGGGTCAAGACGAAAACGGATGCAAAGAAACCTGGTCAGGTACTGAGCATGGGCTTTGGTTTCGTCGAGTTCCGTTCCAAGCCCCAGGCTGTGGCAGCCATCAAAGCCATGGACGGGTTTGTTCTCGCCGGCCATACCCTGGCTGTCAAAGCTTCGCACAGAGGTCTAGACGCCGCAGAAGAACGAAGGCGTGAGGACGCTGCCAAGAAGGCGGCAAACCAGAGGACAAAGGTCGTCATCAAGAACTTGCCTTTCGAGGCTACGAAGAAGGATGTCCGAGCACTATTCGGTACTTATGGAGAGCTCAGGGCAGTCCGAGTGCCGAAGAAGTTCAATCACCAATCACGAGGCTTTGCCTTTGCTGAGTTTGTTACACCGAGGGAGGCGGAGAACGCTGTTACGGCGCTCAGGGATACACATTTACTGGGGCGGAAGCTTGTAATAGACTTTGCGGAGGCCGAAACAATAGATCCAGAGGAAGAAATTGCCAAAATGCAGAGGAAGGTGGGGGGACAGGTAAACAAGGTGGCCTTGCAACAGTTGACAAACAGAGGAAGGACAAAGGTGAACATTGGGGGCGCAGAAGACGACCTGGACCTGGAAATGTGAGAATGGACGGGCCATTAGCCGATACGAAGTCTTACCCAGGGACCAACACACACAATTTACAGTCTCTCCCTCTCACTCTCTTTCTCACTTGCCAAAAGCAGCAGTTTCTTTCGTGATATCTTTCCCCGGTGCTACCGACCTCTTTAATTACTGAAACACTTGCATCAGCGATTCTCTGACGGCGCACGCCTATCAGGAGGCCGAATCATTGGGGGTCTCGATGTGTTTGCCCTCCATCATCCCTCCCTTGACAGGCCACTTCATCTTCGTATAGGTCACAAAGCATGCCCCGCATGCTAAGAACTTTCTTCCATCCCTTCCATTGTTCTTCGAATATAACCCCTTCTGATGACTCGCCGCATGCGGGACATCCAAGGGTAAGCCTTGCTGGAGAAAGTACTTACGTTCTCGGGCCCGAGATACAAGAACTACCCAATTCATTTTTCCTTGTTCCTATAATCTCCTTTGCGTTCCTGAGCCCCGCGTAGGTACCGTGGATCCCTGTGACGGATCTATTCCTGAAGGGGCGGAGGGGCAACCGTCTCCCTTGCATCTAGACCGCCCGCTTTACACGAAAGGCAGGAAGGGAAGAACATCGACACGAGACACGACGAAATGTGGCGTTCCCTCCAACCCTGGTCTTAGAGCTCTTGGGCGGTTGGGGGCAGCGCCGTCTTCGACATCATGCCCCCGAAAACGATCGACAATGAACGCCACTCTGCGCTCTTTGCATGACCCTGGGCTTAGTTTTCTTGTAAGATCTTTGGTCTCCACTGCTCGCCTCGAAACAACCCACCCTTCGGCTAGATGGGAAAGATGAAGGGGAGGGGGTAAGGTCCGCTTGTTTTTCGAGGGAGAGAGAAAAGAGAGGAAAAACAAGTGTTTGAGATCAGGCGGTCTGGTTTCGAGCAAAATGGCCATATCCGCGAAGCTGCCCTGCATGTATCTTGCAGCTTATATTACACCTACATGTTCCACCTACTGCATAGAAAATATCGACATGGCCAGATTCTCTTCGATGTTGTTGTTGATTCATCGATCATAACATCATCCCTCTTCCCTCATCTTTCCCTGCGTAGTTCCCCTTCTTCACACTCCTTGCTGGTCTTGTGTCTCCTCGCTGAATGTATTAAATTCCTCTCACGCAATTCTTACCCTTTCAAGCATTCCCATACCTTCCTCTCTTCTACTCTCACCTGTTCCTCGAGCTGTTTGTCTCGGTAGGGAAAAGAAGGCTCGCCGGTGGCAAACGACTCGTTCTGTTCCTGTTCCTGTGTGTGGTGTGTGTGTGTGCGTTCCTTGGGGCGCTATTCATTCGTTTTCTCCTTCCTTTTCAGCCCTTCGCTTTTCTATTCTTTCCCTTTCCTCGGGTGCGGTGCCGTGGCCGTCAGTGGACATCATATCCTGTCTCGGAACTTTTACCATTCCCGCGGCTTGAGGGTGCCGCCCTCCAACGGCTTCCATTATTCCCGCCCCCGTTGATATGGACCACTCCCAAGACCCATCCGGGTATACCTTTGATAACAGAGCTCGACAGCCGTTGTGCGAGTCACACGGCAATGCCCAGGCACAGAGCCTATCAGACCTCTCCTTCTGCGCGCAGGGCTCGCCCTTGGTCATGCCTCCTCATCATCCTCATCACCATCATCAGGCTGCTGGTCAGACGCACCTACCCAACGCTGCGGTTGTGGCATCACAAGCACCTCCTCCGGGGTTCCCGACAGGGTACCGGCCAAGGAGGGAGAGGCCGAGGGGAGCGGACTGGCGCCGGCGCGGGAAGAATCCGTTCTATGGACATGACCAGTTTCGGCAATATCGGAACAGGCAGGACCAAAAAGAGGAGAAGGAGGGACAGAAGTGGCCTCCAATCCTCGAAGATCCATTTCTCGATGGTAAGACGTTGATATCCTTCTGTGTGTCTGGTGTTTGGGCTGCTTCTTTGGACTGACATTCTTCTCCGTATAGCACTCCTCTTGATCCCGGATATGGGAAGGTCAAAATACTTCATGCATCAGTCGTTACATGGCCGGAACATGATTATTAGCATGTACGTGTGGATGGCTTACTGCAGATCGCTTCCTCCGGGGACGGCACCGAATCCCGCGAACAAGAGGGATAGGAAAGCCATATCGAGCCATATCCAAGTGCTTAAGAACTTCTTCAAGGACCATCGCTTCTGTATGATGAATCGCCCTCTGTAACCCTACTCTGTGGGAGACTCGCTTGCTAACCGACTCTACGTCCTCTTCACTTTACATTCTAGTCCATTTCTTCTTCCCTACGAAAGACGAGGAGCAAAGACGCTCCGCAAAAGACGACGGAAAGTCGGTAGAGTCCCTCTCACTCAAGACGAACCCCGTCCTCATGGCTCTCTCCCGCGGCCGCTTCCCCGACGTCCGGCCGAATTATGAGTATTTCGCCCATCTACTATCCCAGAACTCGACCGTTTCGGCACGGCCGAAGACGTGCTGGGTCTTCGTATCCTCTCCACATATTCAAATTCAAGAAGATGGGGCCGTTACTGGCAGAGACGGGAAGGATCTCGACGTAACCAAGTTCCCACAGCTTGCAGTGGCGATGGAGGAGGGGGAAACTCCGTACCGTGGACCTGATGGGAGCGTCATTCTCCATGAATATACGAGTACCCTTTCACAGACATATTCCGGTCCGGCCAAGGAGGTTACAAAGCACTGGGAAACAAACTTCCCGGCCCTTTACGACTGCCTCAACCTCCCCGAGCCCCAAGACGAAGACGCCCTCACGGTACTCGAAATGACTGTCACTCTTTCCCTCCATCAGAACGCCTTCCCGACCGGCTCAGAGCTCAATGGTCTCATTGAAATGACGATAGAGCTGCCTTTTCTCCAGAACCATCAGTGGAAGTGCGTCACCCGTCTCGTGCGCCCCCGGGAGCTCTGCACAGAAGACGAAGCGCTGTTTCTCGAACACACCGATGAGATGGCGGTTCAGTACACGCATCAGCCCGGATGTGGAGACAACAAGACTGGATGCGATTGCATTAGCCGCCCGAGGCAGGACGTCCGCGTGTCGTTTCCGGCTGCTGAGTGGGCGAGCATGCTGACGAATTGCGTGAGCTACCCCAACGTGGTCCCCGAGGAACGTCTCAAAGGCCGAGGCCAATCCGGGGGCGATGAAGAGGAGTACGACAAGACCGGCAGTGAGCCCTCTCAGAGAGAACTTCTCTCTCGAATCGGGATGTTCCAAGAGCTCTGGAGCTGCGGCCCCACAATACCACACGGCGGCGGCGGTATGGAGGGCGGGTGGGCCCGACGGGCCGTTATCTTATGGAAGTTCAGGGATGTGCACCAATATAACGCGCGAAAGAAGAAGTGGGTAGCGGCAGAATCCCCTACGGCACAGTGGCGGTTCCTGACCGTGAACGACCCTACATCCGAATACCACATGAACAACGCGTACATCTCGTGCGACGAGGCGCTGGCCGCCGGGGCAGAGTTCCTATCGCCTCAAGACCTGGTACAAGAGCACGGACCTGACCACAAGGGGTTTTCCCAGGAGGACTTCATGGCGTGGAACATGGAGGCCAGCGTCGCCAATCATCTTCGGGGGCTGGATGCTTCCGTTGGGGACTTTCCGGTCATGGGCTTGGTGGATGGACTAGCTACGCCCCCGACTCTGCCGAGTTCGTTCTCGACTGAGTTTCCCTCGCCGCATGATATGGGGCGGAATCAGTTTGGGTTGATGCATTCTGAGTGCGGAACCCCGATGGAGAGTCAACCTAGTTCACTCTTCGGAGACGCTGCGCCCGTTACTCCTGGGAATAACCCATTCCTGGCGGAAAATATGACCATGGCTACTGCCACGGGAATTGTCTACGATGATGTGGTTTGTGATCCGGCGCTGCAGGCGTGGAACACCACCGCGTCGCTTCCAGAGCTGAAGCCTTGGGCTACTGGCGCCGATCCCAGGTTCGACCCTTCGTCACTCACACCGTCGGACAAGACACCCGAGTGGCCGGCGGACCATGGCATCGGCCAAGTCCTCTGGGATGCGGCGGGGGCGCCCCTACAAATGCCGCTCCAGACCGAGTGGAACGATATGGCGAAGAACGAGAGATTGGATGTCCAAACTACGTCTGGCGCCCCTACATTAGTAGGCACCCCCCCTCCTACCGCCGCCTTTTACCACGAACTTGGGATAGCTAGCAAGAGGATTGTGAAGCGGGCGAGAACGGAGGGACTAGAGCTTGAGGCTAACTTCCCTTACAAGACTATAGATAGATTTGACGGGCCAGTCAAGCGGGTTAGGAGAGATATGCGAAGAGTTGCGAGCCGGGCTTAGAGAGAAAGGGCGGTTGTCATGTATTGTATACTATCATCTCGCATCGCATGTTTTGTTTCTTTCCTTCTTTTCTCTTTTTCCTCTTTTTCCTCTCTTTTTTTTCCAGGTTCTTTCTTTTTCTCTCCTCCTTCTTTCATTTCCATATGTTTTGTTCCTCTCCTCATCATCCAGTGCATTTACAGTCTTTTGCTGTCAATTTCTTTTCTATTTCAAGATTCCCTTTTCGACCGGACTGGCTTTCTTGGTCCTCAAACATGGCGGAGATCTGCTTCTGTACACTACCTATCATAGCTGCCACCATTGAGCTTTCAATATTGTTTGAGCCTTTGCTTAACCAAATAACCTTTTTTGGGGGGGGAATTTCCATGTGTCCATCTATCTATAGTACACCTACAACGACCTGTCGGCGTACGGCACTTCTCCTGCAGGTCTTCAAACAGGCACCGGGAGGCCAGAAGAAAAATTTTCCCCTTAGAACGGTTTCGAAGATTTAGCACAATCTCTGAAGAAGCATCTCGTCGTTTGGATATTTAGCGGCACTGATTAGCCGTGAAGAGGCTGTGTCTGTGTTGCCTCCCATAGTTGTTCGGGGTCGGCCGGCCGTTGGATCGGAGACCCTGAAACTTGACATGTCGGAACTAGACGTAATGGAGGGCAACCATAGATTCTTCGACCAGTGTCTCTCAGAATGGGCAATTGAATCTAGATGGCTGGTGAGTTTGGGAGATAATTCGGCAGTCAGAAGAGAGGAAGTCGTCGTAGAACAATTCTGTGGAACTAATGTTTTTGGTTCCTGTTTGACTGTTTTGACAAGTCTAAAGTTAGTTGCCTACGGAGCAAAGAAACGGCCCCCGGGTGGATACAGCAGAGCTAAAGTTTTAGTCGACGTCTTCGTCGGAGCCTCCCGAGTCGACGAGAAACAAGATTGAATCATCAGGAAATGAGTTTCTTCCAAGGTGTTTCTGTTTCTTTTAGAGCTCCCAATATCCACGTGTGCGTAGTTCCACGATGCTCCGCATGTGGATCTAGGCTCCACGCCTCCCCGTCCAAGCCCAGTAGAACAGATCAGGGAAAGCGAAAGTTGAGATGAAACATTAGAACATACGGGTACGTGTGGAGCTAGGGATCAACACATCAGAGGATCTGAAGGTAAATTCGATCTGACGAATATCTCCCAGTGATCCACGCCATCGACCTGGAGTTTGGCTTTTTGTTTTCAAGAGAATAGAGGAGAAGGCTAAAAAGTTGTTTACCGAGAAGAATAGAAACCGTTCGAACTGACGAGTGCCTGAAACGAGAATGACGAAACGGGAAATATTAAGAGAGATGGGTCAAACATTCTCCGTGCCGAGTAGACAAGCCGGGCGCAAACAAGTTGGAGAGAAAGAAGACACCAAACGTTAATCCCACCAAACCTGTCAAACGACCCGCTGTTTGTTTTTAGTCTCTGGACTTTTTCGTTGGTGCGCACCTTTGGCGGGCTCGTCCGTAGGTCGAGGAGTGTATCGCCGACGTGGAGAAGGAAGCGGTGAGGAGCCAACAGAAAGAAAAGAACCGAGATTGAGGTGTCGAACCGTGCAGTGCAAGATCGTCAGCTTCGAGAGAAATAGACGCGCCCATCCTGCTGGAAGGTGGCATTCATTTTATTCAAAATTACATCGAGGCAAAAATAGAGTGACGAGATTGCGAGAGGCCAGCTTCGAGGCCACCTTCACACCATATCGTCAGTTGAATCAATCATGTCTGCCATATCGACCGCGCAACCCATGGTTCGACTAGGGCCCACCGTACGAAGTATGATCCCGTAGCCGCCTGAAGAGAAGGAATTTTCGGCCGCGGACTGGGATTCTCGACCAGTAGATGCAAATCTCGCTCGGCAGACTGATGCGACGACATGGATGATGGACAGGACGTGGGCCTGGCTTGGCCGGGGACAGGCAGGGTAGCAGAGCAGCAAGTACGGAGCAGCAGGCAGCAAGAGAGGGCGGGGCCAGGGCGGGCTCGGTGGGCCACTGAATGGCAAGAAGGTCCAGGACCAGTGGTTCCAGATGAATTGCCTATTTTGGTACGACAGGGGCGAAACGAGGGTGCGTGGGTCTGAAGCACTGGATGAGGTGCATTTGGACCCTGACAGAAGAGTGTGGATGCGCCAGATGTCTGGGTTGAGGTACATCTAGGCTCGATTGAGACATGTATTCTGGCTGATGAATAATTAGTGATAGTACTTTTAACAACTCTATATCGCCCACTGAAATGTACCAGCTACTCACGCTACCCCGGAACCTGTCAAACCCTGTCCCACCCCTGGTCCCGGGCGCCACTAATAATCGCTGGCTATTTTTCCATTGCCTTAACGTCGCAGCTATTCACCACAGCTTCTGCCGGACCCGAGCCTCCGTCGCACACGATCTCTGCAGCCATGCCGGCGCAACGAGTGGTGACCATGCATCGCCCATCAGACGCGAGCGAAATTGCCCATAAGTCGCCCTCTCAATAACGCCAAATTCCAAATTTGCCAGGCCATCTGTTCAGACCCTTAGACCCCACACGTGATGGATAGGCCATTTGAGTCGCCCGAAACAATGGACCCAGAGTCAAGGGTCATCGGGCGTCTGTTGGAGGTCCCCGGCTTGCGCCTATCGTGGCCGCGATTGGGGCGCAAACTTCCGCTTCAAACAAGTTGAGGCTATTAGGTTCCCGTCTTCCTCTCTTCGACCCATGACCCGCGCGGAGCTTCGATATGTTTCAACTCGAAAGCTAGCTCCCCGCCGTCCCATTACCCGGCACATTCTACCTATGTCGTCTTGTTTCGATGTCCATCATCCCACTTCCCACATCCACCCCTTGTAGCTTGCCTGGTTTCTTTGTTTCTGGGCACTTCTAGGTCGTGTGCCCTAGTAGATCTTCACTTGTAGATAAACGTGCAGCTTCCCCCCGTCCTGCATGTTCCGTTTTCCGCCCTCCCGTTCCTACATACATTTATACATATTCCCCCATTGCCCAACAGACCTGGAGGATAAGGGATCATCCTCTCGATATTCCATTCGCTCTCCCCATCTGACCCTTCGGCTATAACAGCTACCTCTCGCTGCTCTGCCACTTGTCTCATCGGTCTTCGAGCACTCGACCTTTCCGAACTTCCACTCTCTTTGACGGCGAGTCTTTGAACGCTACAGCCCTACAACCATTGTTCATTGTTTCGAGCGGCTTTTCCTTGGTGTCTTTGTCGAGGAAACAATTATGTTGACATAGACAACGGCCTTGTCATTTCCTTTCTTCTCTTCTTCGATTCTTTTACTCAGCTAGTCTGATTGTCTTTTTCGACGACGCCGAGCGTTTCTTTTCCGGCTTTATCTTGACGACGGAGCCAAGTTGTATATATATATATCCTCGAGATTTCACCAAGTCTGCTCAGGTCTTCCTTCCTTTTCAGATCATCAGCCTCCAGTCGCTCCTGCCCAAATCAAATCACCAAATCCTCCATCTAGAGACTTCTTCTTTCTTCATCCAACATCTCCACATCTCCCTTTTTTCTTCTTTTTCATCAACTACTACTCTTCCACAGCACACAGCACACAACATACAGCTCTATCCTCCTTCACAAACACCTCTAGGAGCTCCTTCCTTCACCTTCCGAAAGACTTAGCAGAGAACCAGCCTCTGTGTGAACCATAACAGAACCCCATCTTGTTTTCATCTCATCTCACCCATCACATCGTCCCACGCACTTCACCCACCTCCAACCTATTGACAAAGCTCGTCCCTCATCACTTATACATCATCAATCAGGGAATCTCCCGATCTGTTTCCTATTGTTCTCGATCTCAATAGTCATTGACTCATTGATATCACTGATCCGAGCCGAGTCAGAAAACGGTCTTCCAGGCCAAACATTTCAGAAGTACGTTTTCATTCCTCCAACCAACTTCTCATCCTGCAACCACAAGCTAACCCCAGAAAGAAGATTGACAACCATAGTTTGGCACCCTCTCATGATGTCGTCCGAACAGCCTATTAGCCTCAAGGCCCTCTGCAAGGGCGTCGCCCTCGCTGCCATGATCCCTGCTGTCGCCGCTCACTCCTGGGTTGAGGAGGTTCGCCGTATTGCCTCCAACGGTACACTAATCGGCAACCCCGGCTACCCTCGTGGCATGGTCGACCGCAATGACCCTGGTTTCAATGACGGCCTCTTCGTCCACCTTCTCCCACCGAACGGCAGGGCCGGCGGCCCCGTTATTACTGCCGACGACAACATCTCCAAGCACCCTGTCGGCGACTACGCCGACAAGTTCCCCATGATCAAGGCTGCGCCTGGCGAGCTGGTTGCTCTTCGTTATCAAGAGAACGGACATGTGTCTCTTCCCGACAACCAGCCCAATAAGCCTCTCAACCGCGGCACCGTCTTCATCTACGGTACCTCTGAACCTGCCGACGACGACAAGCTCCTCAGTATCCATCGTGTCTGGAACACCGAGGGAACTGGTGGTGACGGCCGTGGCCGCTTGATTGCCACTCGAAACTACGACGATGGCCAGTGCCATCAAGAAAACAACGGCGAAATTGCCACTACTCGCAAGGCCCAGTTCCCCAAGGCTGCTGATGCGCTTCAAGGTACTGGTCTCTGGTGCCAGGTCGACGTCCGCATTCCTGATGACGTTGACACCGACTCCACATACACCCTCTACTGGGTCTGGGACTGGCCCACGCTTACCCCCCAGGCCGCCGAGGCCTCGAAGAACGGTATCTACAATACCCAGGGAGAGAACGTTATCACCCCCGAGGTCTATACCAGTGTGGTCGACGTCGCCGTCGTTGATCCGAACAGCGATGCACCTGAGCTGCATTTCGCTTCTACCAACAACGGCAACAACAAGGATACTCAGGGTGCCGGCTCTTTCATCAAGGATCAAGACGTCACGAACAGAGCCATCGCCGAGCAGATGAACAACATGTTCTTGGTTGATCCCGACTTTTCCGACTCCCCCTCGAGCGAACCTACTAGCGGTGGAACCGCATCCTCCGCTCCTTCTGGCACACCCGCTGCTTCTAGTACACCCGCTCGAGCTACGAGCAGTGGCAACTTTACCTTCGAGACCAGTCGCGCCGGCCAGAAGACTGTGACGGTAACTGCTGACCCGGTTACCATGACTGTCACTGTCAATCCGGACACCAACGTCTCCGAGACTTCTGGTGCCGAAGGTCCGCAAAAGACCGTCACCGTTACTGCTGATCCGGTTACCATTACGAAAACTGTTGGTGGTGACAGCAACTCGCGAAAGACTGTCACCGTTACTGTGGATCTCGAGCCTACGACCCTCTTCGCTACCGTCACGTCTACTTTTGGCGTTGAGGCGACTGCCCTCCCCAACACGACCGTAGCCAAGCCTCCGCAACGACGACGTAATAACTGGCAGTTCGGTCACTATTAAGCGTTGCTTGGAGTTGGTCTGCGCTTTCGAGTTGTGACTCCAATTCATCCAGGTGTGGTTTTAAGTTTAACAACAAAGCGAGTCCGTCAGCCTCCGTCAGCCCGACTTCCCAAGGCAGATCAAGGAGCATACACAGCACCTGAATTCTTTGCATTTCTTCTGGTAGAGGTGATTTCCCGGCGTTTCATAAGAGGAACAGGGCCCCAGAGCTGCATTATCCGAGGTGCGAAAACGATACCCTAGGTGGATATTTGTCTGTTCTCTCATTTCTTCGCTTTTCTTTTTTCTTTTCTTCACTTTACTTTTTCTTTTCGGTCAGATATTTCTCCCAAAAGAAATTGTACTTGGCACATTAGCTTACTTCATATGCCATTTTTAATCGTTTTCGACATCGGAAAGGGAATACGGCGTTGGCGTTTTAAGAGGTTGCTTTTCTGCTTTTTGTCTCTCGTTTAAGGACTCGACTTTTAAAGGGGGGGTTGGGATCGGGAAGAAAAGGCGCCGTTATGTATGCAGTCGTAGCCTTTCCGAATCGACTTTAACTCTCTTTTACTCGTCTTAGACCAGTAATGTTTTGTTTGTTTGGTTCCGAGTTGACTCCAAAGGTCTTGGTATAACGTGGAGTCAACTCGGGTTCCTGTGCCACGACATGTGCCACGACATCTTGACTTTTTCCTCCGTCCATTCTCCTTTTCACCTCTTACAGTTGTTTTCTTCACCGGCAACCACATGGTGTTCTATTCCTTGAGTAATTTCCTGTCACCTATTGCCGACTATCGATCATATCAAAAGACTAAAGCCTACATCTCTCCACACTCAGCAATGACGACATCCATATCAGGCACATCCCTCCCCTTGCGTCCGGTCTTGGTCATCTCAATCTTCTTGACGACATCCAAGCCGTCGACGACCTTGCCGAAGACAACGTGCTTGTTGTCTAGGAAAGGGGTGGGCACGGTAGTGATGAAGAATTGACTTCCGTTTGTGTTGGGGCCGGCGTTCTGTGTCAACTGTTAGATTTGTTTTTCTTCACTCCTGGTTTCCGTCGAAGTATGGGGTCAAGACAGAGGGAGGGTAAACCGTACAGCCATGGAGAGGAGGCCTGGCTCCGTGTGTTTTAGGTTAAAGTTCTCGTCCTCGAAGGATCTTGTGCCGTAGATGCAAGTTGAGCCGGTGCCGTCACCTTTGAGGAAGTCTCCTCCTTGGCACATGAAGCCTTGGATCTAATGCCACATCATGGTCAGTATTCCGATGAGATCTACCGTCGGCTCTTTTTTTCATGCCCGGTGTTGAAAGAAGGCTATGGAGGCAGGAGGAGGGGAGAAGGAGGAGCGGCGTACCACGCGATGAAACTTGGAGCCCTTGTATCCCAGGGGTTTGCCCTGGATGTTCTTGGTCTCGCCAGTGCAGTACTGCCGGAAGTTCTCGGCCGTCTTGGGAGTTACATCTTTGAAGAGTTCGAATGTTATCCTTCCGAGGGGGTTTCCTGGATTGTTATGATCAGAACCTGTCAGTTTCTCGATATGTTTCACATGCGTTGGACATGACTAGCCGTGGCCCTGGATGAGCTGTTGTCCGCTTCTCATCTTCAACTTCACATCATCATCTACTACTCGACTACTCTCAGTCCATCCTCGACTGGAGCTGAGGTTGAAAGAAGGATCACGTGCAAGACCCTCCACACAAGCTGAAAGCTCTCCACGCAGCAATCAAAACGAGGCTTCGATTTCCTGCTTTAAAAAATGATGACATACCTCCTAGCGTGATATCAAAAAAGACCCTGAAAGGGGACCAGCCCAATAGTTAGCCCTCATCCACTCAAGGATCACTACTGATAGCCATGTCGTCACTCTAGACTCGACCTTCCCCCGGGTAAAAAAGGTTTAAGCCTCCCTTCCCCTCCTCTTTCCCCCCCTTGTCCATCTAGCCAAGCAACCCAAACGCGTCATCAACGAGGCTTGGAGAGAAAGGCCCAATGGAACCACGTCTAGCCAAGGATGACAGTTGTCAACCCCCTCCTCAAAACCGACATGATTTGAAAATGGCGGTCTCGGGTGGACTGGCGGGCTGAGACGGAGTAAGGGGATATATAATATATATAAAAAGAGAACAAAAATGCCCTCATCGTGCGACATGCGGGGGGTTAGGAAAGGGCGGTATAGAGAGGAATCGTCTCATCGGAGGGTCTCCGAGAGCAAATGCCGGGGGGGTTGGACCCGCCGGGGGTTTAAGGGTGCATGGTAGGAATTAGGAGGCAGTAAAAAAAATCGATCACTTACAGCGGGTTGCCGGACTCCGGCAGCTTAGTGGGTGGCATGGTAAAGGTTGGTCCGGACGTACGGGAAGCTTCGGATGGGAGATCTGTACGAGGATGGGTACGGTACGAGGACGATGTATCTGCCCAGCGAGGGATTTGATATTGTTGTGTCGTTGGTGGGTTAGGGGTTTCGAGAGGATCCGCGGGTTTATTGACCGTTAGCTAGGTCTGCAGCACTCGTATATTTCGTCCCTTGCCTGGGGCTTTGACTGGGGCTGTGGCTCCAGCTTGGGTGGTTGGGTTTGTGAAGCTTTGATCAAAATTCAATAATTTGAGTTGTTGCTCCAGGTGGTGGGAGGGGTTAGGACTGCTTCGTCCAGAGGGCCACTGATTCCACTACGAAGTCCACTGCAACTAGGGACTGGACTAGCCAGCCCGTCAGAGGCGCCTTCCTTCAACCCCGCCATCGTACAGTAGCGCAACGCAGCGGGTAGCATTATGTGGGTACGTACACCTGCCGTGACCTGCGTAAGAACCGTGCCTCGCAGCAAGGCGAGGTATTCCGGCGCGGACAGGCGGGCTTGCTTGCACATCAGGCGAGGGGAAGTATCGGGTGAGTCGGACGAGAAGTGGGTTTTTCCTTATCGGAGGCGGGCGACCTACGCATCGATCCTTCCCTAGCTTTCACACCCAAGTTTTTATGTTTCCACCCGAGCCAGCTTGTACACCGCCCGCCGTGGACTACGAAGTAGGATTTTTCTCCATCTTGGTCGAGGTTGAGGTTGGGTTGCATCAGGAAATTTGGAATGTGTGAAGTCATCAGCCCCACTCCACTGAAATATCAAATTTTTTTGCACTGTTCCAGATCGTTCTGGACAACGACCTTTGTGCGCACGAAGGATGAGCTTGTAAAGTACTATTTCTGTACTTTTTCTGCAGAAAAAATTTCTGACAGGATTCAAAACGCTTTGAACAAACATTAAGAAACCTCAACTGTGTTCTGGACTCTGACAGATTCAATGTCCTTACGGAGGTATTTTACGCAGACCTGGGACAGTCCTGAGAGCAGGTGTCCACAGGTGTTCTCGCGTGACCTCTATGTTGCAGCCTTAGTGACGTGCAAATGCGGGGAAGATCCACAACATTGAAGTCCACCACACGACGCTAGTGTACGCGACTTTCTAGCCGCAGGGGGGACTCGATGAATCGTTAACAGCGACCATGAGCAGTATTCCTTCGTAGGCCCTATTCCTACGGAGCATCTTCATTTGCATACGAATAGTGTACACCGTACCAATGAAGCGCGACTATGGCGCTGAAAGAATGATGCAGGCTAATTCCTACCACAGCTCTGTTCAATGAGCCGCAAAAAAATTGCGATCGATATATAGCGGATGCGTTGGTCATCCTACGTTCCTACCTGCATATGCTGTCGACCCTATCGAGCTCGGTTTCTGGTTTCTTATTAGTAGACTTGGTCTTGGCTCACTCGTCATCACATTGGAACATTCGATGCCACGATTTCGGGCTACTACCCTGCGGCGGCCAATACAACAAGATGATTTTCTTCTTCTGGCCTGGTGGAACAGACATGGCTCAGTCGTTCCCATCTCATTCCTGGGCACGTAGCAGTCGGTAAGACTTCTGCAGGCCCTTGCATCAGATGGTGGAACATGTTGGTGAATATCTGAATCTGAAGCTTGCTTCAGCGTCTCACCGCCCGCACTTTGAGAAATTTTCCGACTTCCATTTGCAATCTTGATATTTTTAGCCTCCTGGATTCTTCGTCTAAAACGTCTGAAGGATGGGACCGCGGGCTTATCGAAATGTCCTTTATAGGATGTAGGATGAGGCTGTTCACTTCCCTTAACCAGCAAGCTTAGTGCTTATTCTACTCTACTGCGAGGAGGGATTTGCTTTCTCATTAGTTCCCTCCAAACGCCTTGATCTTTTTATAGAGACTAGCACGATGACCTTCAAGAAGGGCTTGGCCCCGATACTCCGTAAAACCAAATTACATTACTCCAGGAGCCGGGAGGAGCACCACTGGGGAGAAATAGCCCCATACTGTCGTAGAGTGACGTCCCAAGATACTTACGAAGTACTCAAGATTGATCGGTTACACGGCAAGGGAGAGGAAGGGAGTGAGACTAGGATGGCTCAGCAGACGCAACAGAAGAGTGCTAAAATAGAAAAGCCACCTACATTCTTAACGCTCGCCCGACTTGTCCGGTTGCGACGCTACGATGAGGCTTTGATCCATGTGTGTACGTATGACCAGACCAGGATGATTGACAAATCTAGGTTCATATTGGCGCAGCCTCGTTATTCTTATCAGTCGCTGGGGACGCACGGGGTGTATCTTGGGGCTAATAAAGTAAGTTGCCCTGCGGTTGACGCACCCTGTCCTGCTCAGCTCGCGATAGCCGGAGGAACCCGGAAAAAAAGGGCGGTCCCGATTGCCGGTGTAGCTGTGCGGATTGGACGGGGGGCGTTGGGTCTGGTGCTGGAGTGCCTCGCCCGAGCCGGACCGCCAAGGCGAAGTTGGAGATCCCCCGATGATAAAACCGGGGCACGAAAAGGCGACGCCGTCCTCCGCCGTTGCCGCAGCCACCTTGATGTAATACGTCATAACCTCAGGGTATTCCTGAGCTTATCTGGAGATTCTTCAATATCGATATGGAATAATTAAAGATTATCATCTGGATCGGTTATCACTGCCGGCATATGTTCGCCACCACTTCAACTTCAATTGTCACGAGAACACCCATCGCGTCAGATCATTTCTGGATTGGCGATTGGACAGGTGATTGGGGGTGGAATGAATGTCAACTCTTACAATTGGTGATATTACCTCCAAGAGTGCGAAGTCGCAATTGTACTCCGTACTCCGGACATGAACATTGAAGGAGCAAGAGCCAGGGCAACGGCCAGGACAATGAGGGATGAAGCTGACAAAAGCAACCTGCTAGTTTAGCTCGCCCGCACATAAACTAGCTTGGATCGTAATAGGTTTCTTCAAAGTATCACGTCGTATTGAATGTCTTCCCGTTGGAGATCTTAGGAGGGGAGGTGACATGGAAAGCCGTTCTTGTCCCTCGAAGTTCTCCGCCCATGCAAACCTGCAAAGATGATAGCGTCGAGACTTGATGAGACTCAACACAGTACGTGGCTCCACATGACCCCTTGGAGACCCACAGTATGAACTCGATGCTACACAACGGAGTCGTCGCAAGCAGGTCGCAGCCACAGGGCAACAAACGAACCTTAGCTCCTGCACTCTTTTCCAGCTCGTCGTCAAACCTGTCAATCGACGGCGATCGGCGAATTTTGACAAAGTTCCACACCTTGCGTGGTTTTTTCTCCACCCTTACTTCGTGGCTGGGGATTCATCATGCCAGAGAAACTAGCGGTCGGAAGCCACGGAGCTCCCAGGAACGGAAGTGTCTCTGACGACTTCAATTCACTGCCGCCAGACAGGTAATGGATTATTGTATCAATTGATCTACTTTGCAAGGCACTAAATCTACGCTAACTTGCAAGTGTGGCTGGTTATTGCGTCTCGCCAGTGCTTCAACGGACGAGACGGTGGATGATGCTCCGCCAAGCCGGCGAATTTGGTAACCCGCAAACTATTTTGTCAGAGGACTTCATTAACCCGGAGTCGGCTTTGTAATCTTGATCATGGCAGCACTTGGTTGTGATATGCATCCAATCTAGCCCTTCTCCCAATGTATGCTACGGGCCGGCCTTTATTGGGTGCTGTCTAAATTCCCGCATGATGGAGAGAATGGTCCCTCTGTCCCAGATTGATGATGATCACCATGGCTCTATTTTGCATGGTCAGCGGCCGGCGGCTTGCAAGGCCAAGCTATGTTGCCGATCCTTCACAATGCTCTAGGACACCACTGCACCTATCAAATCTCGCTATCATCATACCGGGCCGTTATATAGACGCACCTCAGTGTTCTACTGGTCTTTCCCTCGAAGCGGTAAGAACTTGAACGAGCAGGAAGATGAACTTTTCACTTTGTAAGTGTGGGTTGGTAATAATCGCATTTGAGGTCAATTCCTGGCTTTGAGACAGGGGCTTTCCTGGATGAGACTCGCACCGTCATAAATGGCTGTCACTCGATGTCTATTTCTGGCGCTTCCCTGTTTGGGAGCTCCTGCGGCGGCAGTGAAGAAAACCCTCCAATAACCAAAGTTTCCTGGGTACATCTCGGACAGCCACGAGCGGGTTAAACTCCGGCGGACTATTTGAGGTCTTTGTTCAGTGTTCTGCTAAGGTACGCTTGGAAGAGCCGGCAGCCGTTGCTGGGCATCACTTGTACGAAGTACACCAGTGATTGGCGATGATGCGCCGGGACTCCGGGAGGCGCGGGGGTTATGAGACAGGGCCCTGTGGAGATCCTTTGAACGAGATGCTCCCTGTTAGTGCAGATTGAGTCCCTGGTCGAGTCTGTAGCATTCCTTAACAATGACGACGAGGCGATCTGTCTGGGGCTTTGAGGCTATAGCAAGGATCGGCTCAAGGAGGGCGGATCCACACGGACCGGGACCGGGTTCAGATATTCTCGCTATTCAAAGGACCTAAGGTTCCCTAAAACACGACTCAATCTCAAACCCCGAAGTACCGGTATGAGAAGGACGCAGACCCTCTTCACTCGGAGGTAAAACAGTAACACAGGTAGGGCTTGGCCTGCTGGTCCTGCCTCAAAGATAATTTTATAATTCCCCTCGTCAAATGCTTGTTGTCCACTGCCAAAGATAAAGTGAGAACAGACCTTGCCTGCGGGGGTCGCATCAAGATCTCTGGATCTGGGTTAAACCGTCTGAAACTCGGCGAAAGCCTGGTGCTGGATTTAGCCACACGATCTTTGCGATCTGCAAAATACCTGCAAGTGATGGGCACTTCGAATTGACCCTTGGGAGGACGCTGTTACACATCTTATTCAAGGTATGACCACGGTTTTATTGGTATTGGATATTTCAGATGCCATACTTCGCTTTTGTTCGAAATTCCAGAGACGTGACACCGGTGCCACTTGATTGGATGTCAGCACACTGTCTCACCGTCTCGGCGGCGCAGCTGTGCATACTTCACTGTTTCTTTTGCTTCTTGCCCGGAATGGGCGGTCCCTGGGATCGAATCACTCAAGCTAAGCCTGTTCAGTAAGGTAGTGTAACTTTCAAGAGGCCCGAAAACGCGTCCCGCCCGGTCCTCCGGCTTTCGGAAATACAAAACAATGTACGAAGGACCTTGAAGAGGAACTATTTGTTCTGGATTGCTGTGATACTGAACTCTTGTCTCTGAGCGTACGGCAGTATTTCATATGTAGCTGGCCGAACCCCTGTTTAGCCTTCTGAAGATCGAGAGACAATTTCTGGCGATAATCTATTCTTCGTAGTACTCAGTCGAAGCACAACCATAGGAACTGTGGCCAGGGGACCCAAAGTACTAGTAATTACGTACATGTTGCTGTGAGACTAAGGCCTGCCTGGGGTTAAGAACCGGGGTGTGCGACACATTCGTTGATCTGGAAAGGCCCGTGCTGGTCCGCAGAGCGGGTCTTGACCATGCGTGGTTTTGAGTCTCGACGGTGGATGTGCCTCAAATCTCCGCAGAGACACCGTGTGCTCACCTTAAAAGCGTTTACGCTACGTATGTGGCCATGGCCGCGAAAAGAAAGCACGAGATGATCTTCGATGGCTATTACGCGTACGACCTCAAAAGCATATCATGGCTAACTCTCGCGATGTCACGTTGTCCAAGAGCTTACAAAAAAGAAGAAGGGTTGTCGCTAAGTCGAGTCAAATTCGCAAAGCATCTTGTGTCATCATTGGACATCGAGGTAGTGTCGGCGTTTAAAATATCAAAGAGCCTCTTATATCTCTCCAATGGGTGATACATTTGGATGTGAATGGAATACAACTTTCCCGTTCCTTCCCACACCTTTCAAGAATGAGCATTTCTGGCCCATTATTTCTATTGGACTAACCTAGGACGGAACGAGGCGCAGGCCAGGAATGTGTCGCGGAGTCAGCCCCTCCAACCTGGGTTTTCTCGATCCGGTGCCAAGCTCCACATCGTCTGGAGCGCCATGTTCTTGGATGGGCTTTCTGGGGGCGACTTTGACCTCCCTGGCTTGGTCTGGCTTGGTCTGGCTTGGCCTGACTGGGTCGTGGTTTGTCGGCCGTCGCCGCTCGTACTAGTTCGGACTTAGGCTGTGCCCATTGGCCGCCCGTCTTGAATCGTGGAGCAGAGATGCAGAGGGAAGTTCAGGTTGAGCAAGAGCAGAAGAAAAAAAAAAAAAAGACAGAATCGTACTAGCATCGCGTAACTACCATTGGGGAAACCAAAGTGGGCTGCAACTTGGAGGGGATCTCAATTCGAATGTTCGAGCAACGGCAAGTGCGACCCCGGGCTTGTATCGATTATAAACATTGAACCCTTTTCGTGGCCTGGACAGATTCTGGAGTCTCTGGAGGAAGGATCAAATTAAAGGCCCTGGCATTGAAGGTTCAAGCTGTAACACAAGTAATACATGCCAATTATAGGGTATGGATTCCAGACCACTCTGAAATCCACACTGTATCCACTGTATCCATCAAGGATCCAGTATTGATTCCTTCCCCAGACCACTGAGCGACCATTGCCTTGGCTCAACCTCCAGAATTTATCGCTCAAGACGGCTCGTGCGAGAATGCGACGCACTTAAGGACAAGCCCACTACGAAGTACTCCGTACATACCGATCAAGCAGTGCCATATGAGCGACCTCGTCGATGATAATTTGAAGACCAACATCACCGACCGACACTAACACCAAAATCGACGTTATCGTGAGTTCTTGGGTCGGTGAAAATGCCAAGAATCGAGAAGAGGAATTGCACGCGATCCCGATGCAATCGGGTTGGATACATGAACTGGCAGCAAAAAGCGGCACATGTTCGTGTGTCTCGCTAAGCAGAGCGGCAGAGGTCTTGGTGGGTGGAGGGACAGGGCCAAAGGGAGGTGGCCTTAGGTATTTTTTCCAAGAAGACCTGACAATTTTGAAGAGTACGACATCTCCGTGAGATCTGGCGATTTTCCAGAAACGCATTTGATTCTAAAGTGGGCGTTCGGAGAGCGCGGAGAACCAAATTATTTTCGATAAAGAGAGGCCATTAAGCATCATCATTATAACAATAACAATTTAATCATTTACACTACAGGTGCAGTGAACCGCGCATCGGAGGAAGAAGGGAAGACTCTCGACGATCCCTGTACGAGATCACATTTCCGGCCGAAGTCGACAAAGGGTCGACAAAGCACGACCTGAATGGGGAAGGGAGGTCCAAAGCACACAGTACCAGTATTCGAGATAGAAGAGTATTACACGGAGTACATTCCCCTCAAGGGTGGCTGCTCTCCGTCGCCCGCTAAGATCTAGCGATTTTACTGGATTCCCCAAGGTCAAGGTCACCCTTGACTCCCCCATATCAATATCAAATCAAGATCAATGACCAGTCTTCGTATGAAAACATCCTTGTCACTAAAGTACCGCAAGCCCATTCTCACACAGTGCGCGTATTTGCCCCCTCCTTCAATGTTCCCCTCCCCACTCGAACCTTCCTTCCGTGCACCTAGTGCAATACTTCGTATGCGGTGCTAGTACTTTGTACTATCACAGTTCCAGCCCCAGTCTTTTTACCCGCCCGCCTTCTCACCTCGCCTCTTACCTCATGCAATCTATTCAACATGGTTTTACATAGTACCTCCCCTGTCCACCTCGATCGTAATTCTTTTCCCTCCTATACCCACTTCCTCTTCCGCACCTCCACCGTCCTCTCTCTCGGTCACCCAGAGACGATTATCAACCACCGCAATCCGTTAATCTTTTTTTTTCTCCCTCGTCATTCCAGCCGTCCTGGATTGATTTATTCTTTTCGTCTACTGTAGCAGTCTTTTGTGGATTGTTGGAGAGATTGATGCAAACTTTATGAGGAAATCTCCTCGACGGCCCAAACCACCACCCGACTTCTCGATGTGCGCTCGCCGATTCCTCGATTGTTCACTTTGACTTCGTTGAAGATATACCCGGGCCGAGTTCCACGTACGAACCACTCAACATTCCTCAATGATCACGCTTTAAAAGGAGAGACGGTTTACTTCTTTTCTCCCGTCACTTTGATTTTCATTTTGTCAACGCCGCTGCCCCGAAACAGTATTTCGATCTCGGCGCTGTGGGCGATATGGCGGTACTCAATCGATTGTTAGTCGAGGCCTCGCGCATTGTCGTGAGAGCCGTCGAACTTCATGCTAGGCAAACGGATGCCGCTGGAATACCTGGATCCACGGCGGTCCCCACTACCGGTTTTGAGACATCGACGACGGCCATCGCGGCTACACCAACCGACACTCAACCATCCCAAACACCACCCTCTAATAACGACTCCAATGGCGGCGGGAATGGTAATAATGGTGGTGGAGGTGGTACATCGCCGCTGTTGTTTTTCGTCGCTCTCGGATTTGGAGTTGTTTTCACGAATCTCTGGTAAATATCCCCTCTTCCCCCTTCAAGCCCACCCTCCCAGAGGATAGTTGCGGTCGGGCGAGACGAGAGCGAGAGAGAGAGAGAGAGAGTAAATTCTAATTCGGCTCTCCTCCAATAGGATAATTGTTGGCGTGAAGTATTGTTTCCGCTACAATGCCCGAAACCGTCAGATGCGGCTTAACGAAGATGGCGAACCTGTCGCCCTGGAGAACATGCCGCGGCCCCATCGAAGGCGGCGGGAAAAGAAGCTAATGACGATGGATGAGGTTAACGAGAAATTCCCAATGATGAAGTATAAGAGTTGGGTTTCTTCGAGGATAAGGGAAGGATTGCCAGCTACTGGGGGCGTAACAGCGCCCTCTAGCAGAGCGAATAGTATTCGTTCTGTTGACGGAGCGATCCCATCTAAGGAGCGGGATTCTGTCGACGAACAATCCGCCCAGAATGCCTCCACGATGAACGCCGGCTCAGACGCGCGCCCCGAAGTTTCTCGACAAGAAACGGCTCAGATCCCTTCGGAGAAGAAGGATGACGCACAGAACAACACCACTGCTACGTCTGCCACCGCTGCCACCGCTGCCACCGCTGCCGCCGCTGCCGGCCAGCCGTCCGATTCCTCACCCGCTCAAGTCGATAACGCCACCACTCACCCCCATGCCGATCATGCTGATGATAGCCACGATGATGATGATGATGATGACGACGAACATATTCACGACGCCCTTCCGCCGGAGTGCTACGGCACTAGTGGTGATACTTGTGCCATCTGCATTGATACGCTTGAAGATGATGACGATGTTCGCGGCCTCACCTGTGGCCATGCCTTCCATGCCGTCTGCGTTGATCCCTGGCTGACTAGTCGACGTGCCTGCTGTCCTCTCTGCAAGGCGGATTACTACACCCCCAAACCACGACCTCAACCGGCCGATGGTGCTGCCAACCCCCAAGACAGGAACCGTGGAGGCAGCAGCTCTCAAGCTAACCTTCCTGCCACTCCCCAACCTGCTTGGTATAGCGGCATGCGTTTCTTCATTTCTCCGAATAGCCGGCAGAACCGGCCGCGGAGAGAACGAGAAGCTCGTCAACATCCTGCATCCCAGGTCCAACCCCAGAATCGACCCGCTCAGCAAGCCGCTGACACTCCGGTCGAAACAACCGAGCAATCTGGCAGCGGCGTCTTGTCGTCCTTCCGCTCCCGACTTCCTCGGCTGTGGAGGCATAACGGCACCAGTGGAAACCCCCCAGTGGCCTCTGGGGCTGATGCCATTACTCCATCCAATCTTGAAGCTGGTGTGCGGCCTGTTGGCTCTTAGGCCACCAGCACTCACCAACCAACTCTCTTCATTCCGCTCTACACACCAGACCCGCGTACCTCCGATTAGAGGATCTATTTCGACCTCCCATACTCAACTATCCTTCCTCCCCGTTGTACATTAACATGCGGACCACCACCCTATCGAACCTCGACACGGCAAGCCACACCGTCTCGGCTAAAGTCTCTTATGCCCGACCCCCGAACCTGATGACAACCTTTTTTTTTTTTATTCCTACTGAAATTCGAAGCATTCCCTTTCCGTATATACCATCACTACTACACCACTGCATGGAGTTTGGGAGCATTTGATTTATCTGTATTCTTCTTTCTTTTTTGGAGGCATCTGGACTTTGAACCTGTATTACCAGGATCAACTAATTCCTTGTCCGTTAAGAGAGTGGCAAACAAGGCCAAAAAAACAAAGAGGATCTCTATCTCGTACTGGATAGAGCCCTGATTTGTACATTCAGCTTGTCCTGAATCCCCCTCTTTCGGTTACAGGAGGAGGATATTCCTTGTACCATGCTTTTTACGAATGGTCTCCATCACAGCACACCACCAACATGCAGGGGGGCAATCGTTAGCACCACCTTTCGTTTTCTTACAATTCCCATTTCTGTATTTTGTTTTCTTTTCCCCAAGCCGGGCTGGAGCATGCAAGGGGACCTGAAGATTGGCGCTGGAGTTGGAGGCTGGGAACTTTGGAAGAAGCATTCCCATCGTTACATAGTTGATTAATGATGATCCAATCAAAAATACTTGTCTAATGTTGTGTGATGTGTGCACATGTCATCCATCGTTTGCTCCAACTGAATGTCTTGACTCGAGTATATATCCAAGTCGAGAGGAATCGAGAGGAATCTAGAGGTATGACCCTTTTTGAAAGCGGTCTCCAAAATTCGACGCCTTGTTCATAAGTTCTCGTTTTTGCGCAGCGCCCAGTCTCCCACCAATAGCCATATCTTTCTCCCTATCAAACGGCCGCTTACTAGGATCATCCTCCTCCTCATCCGTCTTGATCTTCCCCGCCTTCCTCGCCTCTTGCCTCTCCTCATACATACTCTTCCCCCTCGTCTGCGCAGTATACTCATCAATCTTCCTCCTCCGCTCACTCTCGAGTGCCGCCTTCGCGCTTCCTCCACCACCCGCGCCGGAAGAAGGCCCCTCGTCTGGCCCGCGACCGAGAACCGAGTTCTGAAGCCGCGCGAGCTTCTCCTGCGCCGTCTCGGTCCAGATGCTAGGGACGCCGGACTGCTGCGCCGCCGTTGCCGCGGAGGGCCCTGAGCGGAAGGAGCGGTTCTTGAGCTTGGTGGGGTCGGTGGCGCGGTAGCCTGTTGCTGTGGGTGGGGCGAGCATCCAGTCGTCGCGTTTGGTGGGTTCTGGGGCGGTTTCTGCGGGCATGCGGGAGGGGAGGGAGGGGCGAGAGTTAGAGGCGGAGGGTAGTGCGGGGCCGTAGTCGTCGGAATCGGAGTCGGAGTCGGCCGCTGTTGTCGTTGGTGGGAGAGAGGGGCCGTAGCTGCGGCGGGAGGTTGAAGGGGGAGGCGCGGGTCCCGGTTCGGAGTCGGAGTCGGAGAGGGAGATTTCGGCTGGGTTGGGAGGGCGTGTTGAGGGTAGTGTGGGACCTATTGATCGTTTGGATGGAGGAGGTGGAGAGGGCTGGTTTGCGCCGGAGGCGGAGACGGGGAGGGCTGGACCAAGGGGGGTGTCGTCATCTTCGCCGGAGAGATCGATCTCATCCGTGTTCTTGGAGAATTCCGGGGGTACCGTAGGTCCTATCGAGGGCCTAGATGAAGGTCTCCCTTCTTTAGGTAGGCTGGGACCGATGGCACGGCTGGGGCCATAGTCGTCATCTGAGCTTTCGTCTCCTAGGTCGACTTCGTCGGGGTTTGCGCCCCTGGGGGCTTTGGCCGGAGGAGAAGCCGGAGCGCCGTCATCTTCTGCACTTCGTTTGCGCTTCGCGAGGTGCGGTGGGAGCTGGGGTCCGATAGAGCCCATTTTTGATGTCGGGGTTGCAATGTTGATCTGGAATATGAAAAGTGATGAGATTCATCCGTTTTATTCGCCTGCGAAATGACAGGTTGACAATGACGGCACGTGATAAACGCGAAGCATGTAAATGTTTGTTCAGCCTTTATCTAGGTAGATACAGTGAACATATTTCAGTGAAGTAGCTCGACCTCTAGAATCGGACTTGTCCACTTCGCTTTTTGCTTCCTTTTTTTTGCTATCCTATATTTCATACCGATCCACGCAATTTAAAGGAAGGTCCACTGCTGTTTCAATATTATCCCCAGGCTTCTCCACACAGATTTTACTTCGTTCCTCTATTCTTACTCCTCGGAACCTCTGGCACGGGGATAGGAAGCACCGGTACATTGATTAACGAAAGGGCGGGCTCAATTTGCCCAGTTGACCAAGCGGCCATCTTTTTGATATTCGCGAGATGAATACCCCGCATAAATGCGTAGCAGGCCGAACCCATGTCCGGAATGGAGTTCCAGAGCCGAGTGAGGGAAGCCGGCGACGGCAACGGCTGACTCAGACCCAGGCAGAGTACGAAGTAGTCGCTGCTAAAACGATCACATGCGTATGTCTGGCTGGCGTAATGGCACATGTCTACTTCGTACCTCAGTATTAGATATGGCATTGGAAGATACAGTGTATTTGAGCAATCTCTCGTGAAAGCAGTTCTCGAAGAGAGGTGGAACGTACAGTAATCTAATAATACCCCAGTAATATGGTCCGTCCTTCCAATCGTCATCTTGTGGCTTACATTCTGCATGAGCCACCAACTTCTCCAACATCCATGGCGCTCTCGCATCGTTGTCCCCATCAGCATTTCTCAAGGCATCGACCGTATATTCTGTTGCAATCGTGGTTCAGATCACGGGAAGATGCCTACGCTAAGTTCCAATTATCATTGATCAAATGATCTGTGGCGCTTTCATATGCGACCTCAAAGACGTGCGGGGAAGAAGTGGTTGGCCTGCGGCGTCCTGCATCTCGAGGAACAGATAAAAAGTCGATAGCAATCATGTCTACCATCTCAGCCCGGTGCCAGGCTTCCATTGTCGAATTTTCTTCATTCCTAGAAAGAAGCCTTGCAAGAATTCGTCCCAGCTTTATTTATACAATGGTATCGAAAGATGATGACAACGAGGACAATGGCCACGGTATCAGCGTCGGAGGCGACTCGACACCAATTTACCCGCCAAGGTCTGAACAAACACAGATTGGGGCGCTGCTACATCGGAATACATACCATGGAGCCCTTCTTTTCAACATTGCAGCGTTCATCCTTCCAGCCCTCTACGGAACACTCTCAAAACTATGGGTCGCTAACATTGACGGATCTCTCATCGTGACGACCGACCTATATACTTACATCGGCGTCGTCGCCGAAGTTCTCAATGAAGGCCTTCCTCGCGCAGCATGGGTTATCATCGGCGATAAAGCATCACGCTCTCTCGGACAGCGCCTACAGCTTACCCACACGCTGATCGTTTTTCAGGCCGTGCTGGGGCTTATCATGAGTATCGCCTTCGTAGGTGGCGCCTCATCGTTCGCAAGCGGGTTTGTTCCCGTCGAGGTTCGCGAGGCAAGCGTCACCTATGTCAGGATCAGTGCTTTTGATGCATTTGCCAGCGCGATCGAAACTTCGGTCGCTTCGGCCACGCGGGCACTGGACAAGCCTGACGTGCCACTGATCATCAGCTCGGTCAAATTTGCTGTCAATATCGCTCTGGACCTGTTGCTGATTTCCAAAGTCCACGTGGGTACGCATGAACCCACCGTCAACTTGCAGGCTGGTATACGAGTCGCGTGCAGTCTTACGGCCGCGTTCATCGGCTTGTTGTACTTTTGGTGGGAAAACACGCGCAAGTTTTGGAGGGGTGAAGCCGATTGGCAAAATGAGTCAACAGCCCCAACACTTCGTGCGCTGGATATTCTTCTCCGACCGGGCATAATCACATTTACGGAGTCCGCTGTGCGCAATGCCTTGTATCTGTGGCTAGTGACTACCATAATCTCCATGGGTCTAACCTACGCCACGGCTTGGAGTATCTTCGTCACCATACGCTGGGGACTCGTCATGGTCCCCGTCATGTCGCTCGAGCAAACCTCTCTCGCCTTCGTCGGCCACGCCTGGGGTTCCTGGCGCCGGGAAATAGGCGTCCGGACCCGCCGGCCAAAAATCAACTGGTCGTCCGCTCTTGTTATCATCCGCCCGGCCTTATTGTCTTTCGCCCTGGCGCTTCTCGTCGAGGTCCCGTTATGCATCTTCTTCACATTCTTCGGGGCTAGGCCGTTCTCGCTCTATCTCAGCGGTTCGGAAGAAGTTGCCGATCTCGCGGCGATGATGTGGCGCACAGTGGACTGGTGCTACATCTTCTACGCCATGTCGACGCAGCTAGCTACCATCCTACTTGCTACCAGGCCACGGTGGTACCTTTGGCAGAGTTTGGCAAGCAACCTTCTCTACGTCCTCCCCTGGGCCATTGTGTGCCAGACGGCGAATCTACAGCCGGATCGTGCTTGGACGTATCATAGGCTTGTCTTTGGGGGTAGCTTGGTTTTTAGTTTTGTAGTTATCATCATTGTCGATGGACTGTGGTTATGGACTCTTATGACCGGCCGGATGAGGCTAGAGGTTTTCCGGTCATAGGATTAAGATCAGTTTAATCTAGAATTGGAATCAAGTCCAAGTTATATGGAACGAGCGTCGCTGTGAGTCTCGGTTTTTGCATGTGAAGTCAAAATCGCTTAGTCACCTATCGATAGTGCCCAAGTCTGGGGTACGCTGGACGCTGTCTGTCAGGAAATGGCAGGTCGCTAAAGAGAAAGAGCAATGGCCCAGTATCGTGTCAAGTCCAGTATTAATCGCCATTCTATCGTTTACCATTCACCACGTCCACACTTTCCTCTTCCACCCGCCCATCCATCACTTGACGCCCACACCACATCGCGATGGATAACGAAGACGAGATACTTAGGAAGCTCGCCCGAGGCGACATCCCCCACTCGTACGTATAGGCACGCGACGTTTCCCACCTAATAGGACCCGCGCATTAACGATTGCATCCAGCGAAATCTTCCCTACGCCGGACTTGTGGCCGACACTTCACGAGTCCCTCATCGCGCGAATAAACAAGGTCAGGATACAGCCTTTCACAAAGTTCTCCCTTCCCACCCGAAAAACCGGGATCCGCGAACAACTTGCGAACTGACAGGCGCGGGCGCCATTCTAGATCGCGCTGAACGACTTCCCCGTCCCCAAGCTACCCCCTCCGCCTCCGAGATGGAACCAGCGAACGGAGCAAATGCTCCAAACCACACTTCCCTCCTCGCCGCTCGAGCATCCTAGCTCCTCCGCCGACGCCAACAAAGAAAACGCCGACCCGCTTGTCGACGCGCCGCCCTCCCAGGAGGACCCCATCTCAGCACCTGCGGCCTCAGAATCCTCCTCCGTGCAAACTGCGCCCGAACCATCCAAGCCCGCAACTCTCCCCCCTCAGCTCCAGGACATGGTTGACGACATAGTCACCGCCCTCAAGACCTTCCCCACGCAACCCCCACACACGATCCAGCGCATGGCAGAACTGATCCTTGAGCCTCGCCGACACTATCGCGCCCTCGCCTCGTATCTTCACGCCCTCGACCGCGTCGTCCGCGTCACCTCGCCGTGCACGAGATACCCCCTACCATTGCCTACCGTATCGTTCGCGAACGGCGCTGCGGACCAGGTCTCCTGGGCGAACACGACGCAGGCCAACCTCGGCTCCGACGAAGCGTTGGGCGGCGCGCTTCTGACGCCCATCCCCTGGCTTTCGAGGCAGGACAGTCCCGGCGGCGAGCAGGGCCAATCGCGCGCGGAATTGAGGACTGAGAGCACCGAGACTATCGATGGACCGAATGGCATGGGCAGCATAGAGACTGTTAGCATCAGCGTGAACGGCATACCCTCGGCCGGCGCGGGAGCCGCCATGAGAGGCATAACCCAGGGCGAGCTTTTAAGACAGGAGCAGCGCGCCGGCGTGATCCCCACGAACCAACTCATCGTGTCGCGAGAACAACCGGCCGCCGAGGACGGCACGGGCGAAGGAGAGGACGACGACGACGAAACGCCCCACGTCAGGGGACCAGACGAGATCGGCCCGAGCGATTTGGGCCCTACGATACTCACCATCAACCGGATAGACGAGGGCTCGCTGCATCCCCAGGATATCGACCTCGAGGCCGCCGTGGGCAGGAAAATGATCGTCGAGACGAGGGAGTCCCCGGACTCCGACGACGCCGCGTCCGATTCTGGCTCGAAGCGTGGTGCGGAGGATGAGCCTGAGGGCAGCTTGAGCCTGAAAAAGCCCAGGAGCGATTCCGGGGATGTGAACGAGAACGCTGATGAGGCTATGGAGGGTGTGGAGGAGACTTCGAACCCAGAGAAATCGTAGAGAGTTTTCTTTGGGTACTTCGGGAGTCAAGGATTTTGACTCTTGTTTCTTTTTGTTCTCTCTTTTTTCTCTCTTTTTCTTCGTATTTTGATTCATAAGGTACCTCGGTATGGCGTGTATTGGAATTGGCAGTCATGATAATTTGGGTTGGGTGTTCCAAAGGGTAGAGGCATAATAGTTCAGACTCTCGAGATGGAAAGCTGTCCGCACCAAAAAGACCATCGCGGAGAACAAAATGCGATGTCATTTAAATCTCTCGTTTATTAGTACAAAAGTACTGGTATCATAGGTTCTGATTCCCGTAACAACCTACGCCCTGCCTGCCTCTTGGTGAACATTCTGATTTCCCAGTTCTTACAACACCCTAGTGATGCTCTCCCTCGAAATAACACTGTTCTGTCTATCATCTCTCCTCACTCTATAAAACGTATCGCAGAAGTCACTGCACCGCATATGCCTCAAGAACTCCTCGTCGTGCGTGATCACGATAAGCTGAAAGTTGCTCTGCGCCTGTCTAGCCTTGATAATGGCATGCAGGCTCTCGGCCAGCGACTTGATGTTGTCCCGGTCGAGGTTTGTCGTCGGCTCATCGAGAGCGATGAGACCGCAGTTGACGCCGAAACTCTCGGCGAGGGCGAGTCGGATGATAATGGAAGCGAGCACCTTCTGGCCGGCGCTGCACCGCCCTCGCATGTCCATCTCGGCGTCCTGCTTGACCATGCACAGGCGGTAGTTGTAGTTACGCTTGCCGGTGGAGGTTTCCGCGTCGGAGCGGATGAGGATAGTGTCGATGTCGGTACCCTGGTAGGTGCTCTGCCAGAGCTCGCCCGCGATGCGGTTGACTTCTTCCATCTTGAGGCTGTGGTACTGCATGATCGCCTTGTCGAGCGCGGCGCCGTACCGGCCCAGGTCCTCGATGGCGGCCTTGGTAGTCTCAACCTTGATGTGAGACTCGCGGTACTTTCGCGCCGCATCCTTGTAATCCATCTCCCACTCCTTGAGAAGCCGCTCGAGTTCCTCGTCCTTGGTCTTCATGCTTCCCATTATGGATCCGCGCTCGGCAAGGAGCTTGTTGTGGTGGCTTTCGTAGGACCTTGCCTCGGCGACCAGGCGCTCGTAGTCTTCGTCGGCATTGCGAGATTCGAGTTCGTCAATATCTCTGCGCAGGCTGTCGAGCAGCCGCAGATTCTTTCGGTAGTTCAAATTGTCACCGATGTTCTTCTTCTTGCGATCGCCGTTGTCAATATCCTGCTTGAGTTTGTTTGCCCGAACGGTTAGGTCAGAGATGTCCTTTTCCACATCAGCAATTGCCTTCTCCGAAGCTGCGATGGCACGTAGGTTGGAAGCAAGTTTCGCGTCTCCTCCGCGCTCCACATAGTCCTGGATATCAGCCTCGACCAGCCGGAGCTCGCTGACGGTGCTGGCAACGGCATCGCGTTCCTCCGCAACTGCTTGCTCCTTGACACGGCCTTGCTGGACCGCATCGTCACGGAGAGACCGAGCTTCGATAATCTCGGGCTCCAGCGCTTCGAGGTCCTCATTCGCCTTCTGAATCAACTCTCGTTGCTGCACGTGTTCTTCCTTCAGTGTCTGAATTTGGTTCAAGAAATCCGTCTTGCGCTCGAGCTGTCGGGCCGCGTTATTCACCTTGTTACGCAACTCGCTCTTCTCCAGCTCGAGCGAGTTTAGCTGGTCCCGCGCCCTCTGCTTGTCCGTCATGATCTTGGCAGTCTTGCTCTTGACTGCTCGCATCTTTTCGTTGCAGCTGGCTTGTAGTTCGTGGATCTCATCGGCGCTCCTCGTGGCAATACCAGAGGATTGCTGCGACGTGATCCTTTCGATCTGGTTCTCGGAGTCCTTGATGTCACGCAGAGTCTGGCTAATCATCAGAACCGTCTCGTTTACGGACTCGAGGTCGCTCAATTTCTCCTCCTCGGAGGTGGCAGCGGCGGCGAGATCTTCAAACTGCCTCTCGAGGCTTTCGCACTCAGACTGGATTTCCTGACGCTCCTGCTTAAGGCGGGGTAGTTGCTCGGTCAGACGCTTATACGTATCATACTGCGGTCTGAGGTCACGCAGAGCGTCAAGGATGGAGGTGGATTCATCAAGCTCCTTCTCCGACTCCTCCTTCTCCTTGGGGTTGAGCTTTTCTTTGATCTTCTTCTCCATTCGTGACCTGAATGCGGCTTGGCTCGGCTCGAACGGTCGTTCACAGAGCCTACAAGCCCCCTTCTTGTTTAGAGTATTTTGACATTGGCCGTAGTATTGCGCGAGGGCATCCCAGAGACTAATCTCAGTCCTGCTCTCTTCAACTTTCTCTTCGTAGTGAGATACCTCGCCAGGATAATCATCAGCCGACCCCGCGTCCTCGTTGACGGTAAGGAGATAGTTGTACACCGCCTTCTCGCACTTGGCAGCCTCTTCCGTCTTATTCTTCTCGGCGTCTTTGGCCGTCCTAAGCTTGTACGTAAGGGTCTGCAGCTTTTCGCGCATTTGATCGCGCTGTTGACGGACCTGAGACACGGCTTTGTTTTGCCGCCTCATTGCTTCTTGGAATTTGTCTTCAAGAGTAGCCGTTGTCCAGCCACTCCCAATCGCCGAGTCAAGCTTCTCCTTCGCCGTGCTCATCCGGATATCAAGCTTGCGTTTCCGGTCAGCGAGCTCTCCCTTCCGCAGATCAAGTTGAGCTCTTTCGGAGGCAAGCCGGGTGCATTCAACCAGTTCCCTCCCTAGCCTCTCGTTCTCAGCCTCAAGGGTCCAGAGGGTCTCGTTCTCCTGCTGGATCTGGGAATCATAGCCAGACTTCTCAAAATCGGCCTGGACTTTCCGCAGCTTTTCTTCAACATCTTTGAACTGGCCATCAAGAAGAGCTTTTGAACCTTCATCTATGTCAAGCAGCTTGACATCGTTTTGAAGGACCTCAGTACGCTTCTCAATGCCGGCCATGCGTTGCTTGGCAAAGACGCGGTCTTGAGTACGGGCTGATTTGCGACTCTCAAGCGAAGAGATAGTCGAGTTGATCTTATCCACTTCTTTCGAGTTCTGCTTCTGGACTCGCTCGAGATCGCGCCTCTTGTCTGCTAGAAGCTTCTGCAGTTTATCATGAAAGGATCTAACCTGATTTTCGCTCAATTCTCCGTCAAAGCCACGGAAACCGTGCTGCTGCGAGGCGGCATGAATCATCTCCGCACGGTTAACAAGCTGGCGCTCGTGCTTCTCCTTGTCGGACTGGAATTTGCCCTGCTCCGCAAGTTGCCTGGAAAGGTCCTTCCTCGACTGAGCAAGATCTTGCTGGTACTGGCCGTACTGAATACGGTTTTCCTTTGCCTCAGCCTCATATCGCGCCATCCTCTCTTCGTACTGTGATAGTGTGGTCTCGAGCCGCTCGTCATCATCAGGTAACTCCTCCAGTGTGGTCTTGAGTTCAGCAACGGTGTCTTGTCGGTATTCCAGCTGGTCGCGCTTGTTCTTGAGGTCCTGGACGATACTAAGGAAGCTATTCGCTTGTTGGTGTTTTTGGCGAATCATGTCCTGTATTTCATCCATCTCCTCCGAAATAGCCCTGCATTGCTCTCTCGCTTCCTCGATCTCAGCCTGCAAGGCACGGGATCGGCGCTCGGCGCGGTCACCCTTCTCCTTGTTGATTTTATCTTGCTCCTCGAAAATCTTGAGCTTGGAGAGCTCCTCTCCCTGCTTTTTTCGAAGAACCTTGAGGTTATCTATCGCCTTTGTGTACTTGAGGGCTTCGAATATCTCGTCAAATCGCTTCTTCAACGCTGAGGGCTCGCTCATGGGCCACAAAGATTCGTCTTGGTGGCAGAAGATGACGGCATCAAGAATGGCAGGAGATACGCCGAGATATTTTGGGACGTCTTCGTCAAGGGCAGCAACGCGGGTGGATATGACTGTTTTCTCGCCATTATTCATAATATTAAGGGAGCCCTCGAGGGTTTTCATCGATCGTGTCGTCTTCTTCACGGTGAGCTGGAGATTTCTCGTCACGACGTATTTGGAGCCCACAGCGGATTTGAAGGACAATTTGACCTGGGCCATTACTTCTTTCTCGCCGCAGATCTATATTTCACACGGACATGTCAGCTATTGGCGATTAGATGGTAAAAAAATAATAAACCGAAACTAATCTGTGTTGCATACTTTGGGGTCGTGAATAAAGGCACCTCCTTTCGAATTCGGCGGCTGCTCCCCGGTCGTGGCATATTTGAGGCATTCAATGATAGTAGTCTTTCCGGAGCCATTGTAACCGACGATTAAAGTAAGAGGACTATTGAACTGGATCGTCTCTCTTGTGTTCGGAGCGAAGGAGCGGATGCCCTGGATGGAAAGCTTGTCGATTTTAGACATGGCGGGCCGTCGTCCACTGAATCTCGAGTATCAACTCATTAAGGATGGATTGCATCGACACTCCTGGGAGTTAAAGTTGAGGTTGAGGGCTACTATCCAAGTTGTCGTGAACGCGCTCAAAGAGGCTTTGACGCGCTTTGCTGCAAATGGACTCAGAGCGCCTCCCAAGTACCTTCGTACCTTGACCCCACCCCATTGCTGCCTGCTGCACAGACCAGACAAAGCTAGCATTACCTAAGCTGAAAAGTTGCTGGGGGAGCAACAATAGGAGTACGGATACAAGTACCCCTGTCACGCCCCTTCCAAAGGATGGTAGACTAACTTGTAGATTATCGAATATTGTGGCCCGATTTCTCAGTCCAAAGTAGAAAGGTTTAACTTCCTTCATCTGACTTGATGCACCCAAGCCAGTGTTCGGTGCATTTATACCTTCCAGAAAAGACGAAGGACTCCCCACTCAAACGACATTTCATTGTTCCAATCAACCAAATGGGAATAGTCCCCAGGAAACCCGGCCCTGTGGCTCTGAGTCGCCTTCTCCGAAATGCTGGAGAACAAACGGAAACATGGAGGAGTCCGTCCGAACACGCATCATTAACGGCTTGCAGAAAAAAAAAGCTGCGCGTTCGGCAGACTCCGATGCATCCGTGGATTCTTCGGCTGCGATAATGGGGCATTGGATTAGTAGTGGACCGAAATAAGGCCAGGTTCCAAAGGGGTCGCAAGGTGTCACTGACGTGTTAATCAGGACACTCTGATCCGCCAACGGCGCTTGCCGGGGAGGAGTGAAGCCAACGACGGCAGCCGCCAAGTGCCCAATACTAAGACATAGTGAACCTTGAACGTTGGTTCCAATCCACGCGTTGAGTCCTCATGCTCCGTTAAGGTTTCCCTTCACGTACGTGCGGTTTTCCAGCCTTCTTGAGAAGTCTCAACTTCAAGCGAGCTGCTAGCCATGCGTACATCATTCCCGCTGAGTATGGGAAGGTTCATGGTATATAACTTTAAACAAACGTCCATCTTAGTCCTGGTCAAGCATGGCAACCCGTACCCAATCTTGGATCTTCATCGCCACGACTACGTAGCCCTGCCAATCCATAAACCAGATACTTCTTAAGGCGGAAAGAACCCCGCTAGGATCATTCTACGAAGTAGTGAAGATGCCGGGCGTGAGGGATGACGTCGACGGACGTCGTCATTCTGCTGGAGCGCGCAGCTTTCACCATCTCAAGCTCTCGAAGGTACATAAATACTTAGACTGGCACATGGGCAGTAGCAATCCATCCGGAGTATTCGACTCTTGAAAGGAGCCAATGGTGAAATTGTTTAAAATCTGAAGACACAATCCACAATCCTGTCCCCGATTTCATTGCTCCTTCTTTTTTTTCCCAGTTATCACCACATTTAAGCTTTCCTCGTGGCGCTTTACCGATTGCCTCTTTGAATTGATACCCTTCGTCTCCATCTTAACCCCTGTGAGCTTTATTTAGCCTTCTGATCCACGCCTGGCATCAATTGATCTAATCGGATTACACTTGCTAGGCACTGCATGAGTGTGAGTGTATAAAGTACAGTACATCAACATGATGGCATTACCATTACATACCAGTGACACCCCCCTGCTGTTTGCATCGAACGAGAATTCTCTCGTGCCTTCCCGCCTTCGCCTTGTCCACACCCTTCCCTTCCTCCATTGTTCCTGCCCCTCGACCCTCGACCCATGCTCATAACTCATACCCATGCCCCTCCTTCTTGCACACTTGCACTTGATCTTACCATTGTCGAAGGACGAAGTACGCAGTAAAGCTTCTCGACTCCCCCACATCGATCAATCCATCAATTAATTGATTCCTTGGGGTTCAGAATTAACACCCGACCCCCTCCACATATCGGCGACGACCAGCGCGAATCGTTTTTTTTTTGCCCTTCCATTTCAAGGGAGCTATCAACTCACCTCTCACCTCACCTCACCTTACCTCACCTCTTTTTTTTTTTCCGCCCACATCCGCCCTGCCTCGCTCGTTGAGGTTGTTGAGGCACCATAGTTCCGGCCATGGTGCTCATGAGCGTATAGATTTTTCTTTTCTTTTCCTTGGAACATATTACTTCTTACCATATTTACAAGAGGGTAACAGATATTTGGCCTACAGCTCCGTCCTCCGGAATTAGCCGTAGCTTGAGTGTCGACGATGTCCCACGGCCAACCTCCTCCAACTCAAGACGACTTCTACTATGGCTTCGATGAGCTGGGTCTCGGTGTCTTCTCTGACCTGGCGGCTGCTACGGTATGGCTTTTGAGCCCCGGGTTCAGGCTCATTCTGGGTCGTTGGAAGGGATAAGAGTTATTATTGGTACTAACGTGATGTCTTCTTAAGCTGCCAGCAGACGACACCGACGACGTAGACATGATGGCATTCTTCAATCCGTTCTTCGGCGCGCCGCTCGACCCTATGTCCATGCCCATGACCTTCTCCGCCGGCCCCGGTCCCAACACTCTCCTGAGCCCTTTTCCAACGGTACCCGTTCCAGGCTTTGTACCGCCGGCTGCGCATGTTCCTCTAGCCCCGCCGTCCCAGCAAGCGCACTTGTCCCATCAAGCGCTACCCCAGGAGGTCCCTAGCCCTGTCGGCACCGCGTCCTTCAGGTCCTTTCTCCCAGGCCACCCGGGCAATGCCCCTCCAGATCCCGCAACGGCACCACCCTTACCGGCAACGCTCCTGCCGGTACCAGCCGTGTCCTCCAGCAGCAGTATTAGCGCAGCAACGGATTTTACGAAGAGAAGAAATTGGCCGGCCAAACTCCTTGATGAGATGAAAGATCTACTCCAGATACTCGACGGGGACGGCCGAATCAAATACGTCTCCTCCAGTGTGACGCAACTGCTGGGCTACCAACCGGAGGAACTCAAGGAACATTTCATCAAGGACTTTGTTCACCCTGACGATGTGGGTCTCGTGATGGCCGAGATGAACGAATCCATCGCATCTGGCGAGCGAATGAGGATCTTTTATAGGTTTAGGAGAAAGGGTGGTAGTTACGCTATTTTCGAAGCGGTTGGTCACTCCCATACTGCGACGCCAGGCTTTGCCCCGAACCCACTCAACAGGTCTCCATTCTGCCAGGCCGTTTTCGTCATGTCGCGCCCATACCCGACTAAAAACGCTGGTCTTCTTGACAGTTTCTTGGAGCACAAGATTGAAAACGACCGACTCCGGCGTCGCATAGCGGAGCTGCGGGCGGATGAAGAGGCCGAAGAAGCAGAGGCGCAACGACAATGGAAACAGCGCCGCAACAGCAGCAGGTCGGAACTATCAAGGTCCGAGGAGATGAGGACTATGGCCTCATCATCGACGAGCGGGACAGCCCACGCTATCACGCGGGGTGGGGGATATGACGGGTTAATGCCGCCACCAGATAGGCCGTCTAGAAGCGGAGCTCTGACGAGAGAGAATCTAGAGGGGGCTGCCGGAGGCCGACCCGATTCGCTAAGGGACAAAATGGCTAGATATGAGGGAGGATCTCGCGCCGAAACGATCGAAATGCTCACAGGGCTGAAATATGTCGATGGAGAGCGCGGCCACAGCCAGGCGACTGGCCGGTCAAGTCCGCAGCTGATTACGGGAGATGCAGGAATCGCAATTCTCGTTGGCCGGGAGCCACGTTCCAGCGATAAGAAGAAGAAGAAGAAACAAAAACTGGTTGAGGACTACGTCTGTACTGACTGCGGTTAGTATACTCCAGACCTTGGACAGGACAAGGGGTGATTGCTAACCTTGGACCCCAGGAACCCTCAACTCTCCGGAATGGAGAAAGGGGCCCAGCGGCCCGAAGACGCTTTGCAATGCATGTGGCTTGCGCTGGGCAAAGAAGGAGAAGAAGAGGCAACTTAGTCTGACGGGCACCTCTAACGCACCTCCGTCCAGTAGCGACCATGCCATGACCGGGTAGTCGGAAACGATGACCCTTCAGAGATTCCTCGATATCATGCTTCCCCATACATACCCCGTATGCCGACGCGAAGTTGAGCACAGGATTTCTGCCCCTGCAAATCTGCTGATGCAGTATGGCTCACTTTCGTCCGACACACATTTGCGATTATTTTCCTCACTCACTCCATTTTGGGTGCTGATATGCCTAACGATGCGACGAATCCGTTGATGAAACCTTTTACACGCACATATAGAGACGGCCGGACACAGCATTCGACTTCGCTTCGATGTACTATGCAATTAATATTAACGATCTTCTGGATATCGCTTGTTCTTTCTCTTTTCGTTCTACTTCCCTTGAGAATACTGTTTAATGGTGCACCAACGGCCTAGCTCCGGCGCATTGGAGATCCCCTCGGAAACTCTAGAATGCGGTCGGGATACCTGTGCCGGATGATGCTTTTCCCCACCTTTCCTGACTTTTCTATGCGATCTGCGTTTGCTTTGTCTTCTTTTGTTCGTGGGTAATAGAGGAGTAAGGTACAGAAAGGTGACGACGGCGCTCGTGTCTGGTAAACGGAGAATATGTTTGTATAATGACGAATGATGGAACGATGGGGCATGACGAGACATCTCTTCTTTTCTCTCGTATCATTTTCCCCCGGCATCCCCCGACAAGGATTATCGCTGACTTAGATAATCATTGCCGGCTTTTGCTCTCCTCCTCTCTCTTCCTTTTTTTTCGATTGATTTTTTCTTAATTTCGCCTTCTTTTATTCTTTTGTGCCATTGGGATTCGGTGAATCAGGCAACATGGGGAGAATATGCCGGGGTTCCTTCTTTTCACACATCTGGAACCATGGGATATGGGACGGCGTTGATATCCTTCGGGTTTCGCCGGGCGAATACGGAATACGATATCATTGGTTGGCAAGATCCTTGATACTTTGCTAGTGTAGGAACCTCCACGGCAGACACTAAGCTCCAGACACAATTGTGACTGCACATTCGAGGACATTTCTTGGAACACCTAGTACGCTGCTGGTTATGGCTCCCTTCTAAAGTACTCCGTAGTGGATTCTGTATCATCCTCACAATTTCCCAATTCCTCGGCTCGGACCTCGAGGGTTAATAGCAGTAGACAGTGTCGGAAGTTCGGTCCCCTTACATTGGTCATTATCTTTCTTCTTTTTTTCCCCGTCGCCGGGTATGCACCCGGAACCCCGAATGGATCCGGCTCGGCGGGCGTGGTTTCCAAGCTCCGCACATCATCGGCGAAAAAGTTTTAGTTGCCGAAGAAAACCGCGGCACGCCGGGAAATTTCCATGTTTGATGAAAGGAGAAACGCAGACGTGTCGGAACTTGGAGGTGTTTAAGGGCTCCCCGCCAGGTTGACTTTTTTTTATTTTTTATTTTTTTTTCTCTTTTTTCACCCAGCTTGGAGAGGGTTGGAAGAGTCAGGCTTACATTACATCGATGTCAAAGATATGTAAGGTCACTCGCACGGCAGCATCCTTAACTCGTTGTGTTGACGTCGACATACTACACCTTTTTTTTTTTTTTTTTTTTTTTTTTTTTTTTTTTTTTTTTTGTTTTTTTTTTTTTTTTTTTTTTTTTTTTTTTTTTTTTTTTTTTTTTTTTTTCTTTCATCTGGGGTGTTCTGCTGTCGAGCTGGCCATGTTCTGCGATCATGCTTTCGCAGAACCTTCCTTCAGGGATAACGACCTGATTACTGTTGCTATCGCGATCCATAGGCTGTCATCTGTCGTCGCTTCGGTCAGCAGGGAGCCAGTCTAGAACAAGGAAGAATCGAACGTGGAAGGAATGCACCGACGAAGTAACCTTACATTCTCCGGGTTGGCGATCCCCTCTTCGCTCGGTGTTTCCGGCCACGGAGCCCTTCGGCGCACTTCGTCAAACCCTAATTCAACCAGGGCGGAGGGGTAAGTCTTCAGGCTATCGGGATTGATATCTCCGATGAAGCTGCCCTCGGCGGCTTTGGGAGTTATCTAAATTGAAGAGCCGTTCATGAATCCAGATGGTGACCACACGCGACCTGGCGGGAACCCACCAAATAAACGCTTTTAGGCATGCCCGGATGGAGATGTCCATTTGGTTCGGGCGGCAAACGCGTCACGTGCCACGACGTCTTTCATGGGCCGCTCTTTGTAGACGTCGGCGAGAAAACCTTGCTTGAATGTGGCATACGGGTCGATATCTTCGGGCTTGGACCGTCCGATCGGCAGCTTTCTACTGATACCGGGTTTACAGCGCGGACGCTGTTAGTTCTTCGGTTTGCTTCGCACCTTTGCCAGCGGCGATGGCCTTCTTTGCTCCTTTCTGTAGGCGCTTCTTCAATTCACCCTTGCTCACCATCTCCCGTCTCCTCATCAAGCTGGAGCTTTGCGGCGCCCTCTGGCGCAATTTCCGTACCCGCGATCGAACTCCTAATGCTAGACGATTCGAGATTGATTGACATGACCGCAAAGATTAGACTAACCACGACACATGACGCTAGTCTTCGAAGGAGGCCGGCCCGCTAATACTCCGTACAGCGGAGGGGCATCTGGTAGACTCTAGTGTACAGCACAGCCCATTAGGTGGCGTTCTTGTGGCGTTTCAGTAGCCAGCTGGCTGGAGTGACGCATGCTGCCCCTCCTGCGACTCAGGACCTCCGGACATTTTGTTATCACGGAATCCAGTTGATTTTGCGAAATACTAATTATAACTCCTCTTTTATAATGAACCAAATGTTTGAAGCTTAAAATTTATATTTTATATTAGTATAATATTGAAATTACTACAGCAATGGCCGCGAAGCTCAATGTTAGGTTAATAGGAGCTGAAATAAACCCTTCTGGGCTCTGAAGTGAGGTACATTTGATCGATTGAGCAGGCGGGGTTATGGGCGGCACTGCCAGGCGTTCATGGAGGTCGTTAGTGGTCGCGTTTGGTGGGTCGATGCTTGTTTGAGGCATGTCCAGCTGAAGTCAACGTGGTCTGAGCTCCGGCGATCCATGTTCATCAATGTTCGTCCAGTCTTGCACTGTCAATGTCACTTCCTTCCCTCGATGTACCATGTGCAATTTCGCACAGAAAGTATGACGCATTTGATGAGTTTGTATTGGGTGTAAGAACTGTTTGCTTCCAGTCGGTTTGGGAAACATAGACGGAGCTATACAAAGTACAAAGCAGCATAATAGACTTCAGGATCAGTGCTTCGTACCTGTAATTACCTCAAGCTGTCTCAGAGCGAGGGGCAAATCTACCCCTCAGTCACTAGTGCTGCCCTCCATCTAACCTTGCCCGCGTCAGAGCTAAGCAGACATCCTTGGATACAAACGGGAAGTGACATCAATGATGTGGAGCGCGGGAGGGAAAGTGTGGAAAGAGTGAGGGGATGGATGGATGCCTCCCAAAGACTTGTACCTCGTAGACAATTCCATCTTTATGCATATCAACCTGATCCGCCTGCAGTTTCCCTTTCTCCCCAACTTCTCCTCTCCAGATACTCATACGAATTTGCTCCATTCTTGTTCCTATCATAGTTCTCCACCGGTCCCCAATCCGAAGCTCAAGTCCGAAATAGAACCTGGTACGGAACGACCTACTTCCATCACGAACAGCTTCCTCAACCCATCAACATGGATAAGCTCATCGGCGCTCTTACTCAGGATAAGGATGATAACCGTTAGTTATTGATACCCAGCCAACAATCCGCCAGTGACTCTCTTTTTGCTTTCTCTGCCATAGCCTGCTTTACTTAGACAGAGTGGAGAGCTAGGTCTTGGACACGTGGAGAGAATGGTGTAGAGTGTGGGGAACGGGGTGTTGACGCCGTGATACTTCTGCAGATCCCAATGCTTCTTCTCTTGGCTCTGGAAATAGTAAGTTTTTTCTGACCAATATTCCGTCCTCCTGCGCCGGCTGCACATATGCCCCGCCTCCCGCCTCCCGCCTCTCTCTTCCCCAATAGCCTACATCAGCTAATAGCCTATTGTATCAGAGGGTCCCGGTGGCGCCCTAGGACCCCTCGCCGGAAACATCCTCGGCCTCCTCGACAACGACGACGACAAGCAGCGCGCCGCCGACGATGCCTCCCGCCGTGCTGGCGACTCCGGCAACAGCGACCTGTTCAAGAGCATTCTTGGCTCTCTGAGCTCTGACAAGGACAAGGTTGCGAAGGAAGACATTGACGAGGAGGGTGAGCTATTGCCCTTGCAGTCTTGAGTTAAAAAGAGAAACCACCCAACACTTGCCGAAAGACTTTGGAGGTGTACCCATACCAAAGATATGAACTAACACAAAAGTATACAAAAGACGCCGTTAAGACGCACAAGAAGTTCTTCGGCAACGACGGCGACAACGAGCAAGCCGACTCTCGTAGTCTCGGCTCCGCCGCCGCCATGCAGGCCCTCAAGCTCTTCTCGAGCGGCAATGAGCCCCAGAAGTCTTCCTCGGAGAGCGCCTTCTTGGCTCTCGCCATGTCCGAGGCTAGCAAGGTATGATACCGCTCCCTGGCCCCCTTCCTTCATGGTGGGGGCATTTCGAAATCTCAGACCAAAAACCTAACCTCGAAACGCTCTCCATAGCTCTTTGACCAGCAGGCATCCCAGGGCAAGGTTGCCTCCGGCGCCTCGAAAGAGTCCGCCGTCCAGCAAGCTGGTGAGATGGCGCTGAAGATGTACCTCAAGAGCCAGGTCTCAGGAGGTAGCGGGGCCAGCAGCGGCGGAAGCAGCGGTGGTGCTGGCGATCTCTTGAACCTTGCCTCGAAGTTCCTCAAGTAAAGAGTACGATTGATGTAAGCATGTGTGTATGGTATTGTGATGAGAAATAGAAATTGAATGAATGAATCACGCACTATAAAACTTGTGTTAATAAAAACAATGAAAAAAAATATGTCCATTTAACGATACAGATATTGTGTGGGACGTATGTCACACAGAGAACAGCCTATACACAATATGTAACACTACCTCTTTTTAATCAGATCCATCCTTCTTCTCACCCTTGGCAATCTCCAAAACATCGAGCCAACCCCTCGGCCTCCTCCTACCACCCTCCACAACCTCATCAAGATACTTCTCGGCCTCACCGGCCCACGCAAGCAACTGCTCCTCGCTCCCCCACTCCCCCAACGCCATCAAATTCACCGGAATCTTCCCAGTCCCCTGCTTGGGCTCAACATACCCCACCGGCACGGTAACAGCAGGCGTCCCCGTCACATTCGCCAGGAACACGTACATCATGTGCTTCAACGTCATGTTCGCATCCGAGAACCCGTGCGTCTCATTAGCAGGATCCTTGGGCCACCCGGCAACGGGGGTAGTAGGCGTGACGACGAGCAGGCCCGGGTATTTCGCGAAGAGGAAAGCGAGGTGCTGCATGAGGAGCTCCCTCAGCTCGTTGAACTTGATGTAATCCGTGGCGGGCGTCTGGCTGCCTACGCCGACGAGCACGCGGGTCTGCGGCTGGAGCATGGCGTGAGCGGCGGACACGGTCGGGGCGCGGGCGTAGTGCGCCGCCGTGCCGTCGGTGAGGCAGATGGCGCCGTGGGCGAGGCGGGTTTCGCGGAGGAAGGGGAGAGTGATGTCGACGACTTCGTAGCCCAGGGCTTTCTCGTAGTGCTCGATGGCGGCGTTGCAGTGCTCGAGGACTTCAGCGTCGGCTTTGTCGAACCATGCGCGGTAGATGCCGATGGTCTTCTTGGCTGTCGCGGGGGGAGGGGTCGAGGGCGCGAAGCGGCCTTGCGTGTTGCAGGATGGGTTGGGTTGGGCGATCGTGCGGTAGGCGGCCGTGAGGTCGGCGATGGTGGACGCCATGGGGCACATCACGCACATGCTGTGGGCCATGAGCCCCGTTCGGTGGTGGGAGACTTTGAGTCCGTATTGGCCTGTGAAGGAGGGCGGGACGCGGCAGCTGCCGCCGGCGTCGGTGCCGATTGCGATGGGGACGACGCCGGCGGATAGGGCGGAGGCGGCGCCGGAGGAGGAGCCGCCAGGGTAGTAGGTTGTGTTCATCCAGTTTGTGGGGGTACCCCAGGCAGACTTTGCAGATCTGTTAGTGTTTTTTCCCCACCTCACTTCAAGATGTTTTATCTCTTCTTGGGGTATTTGGGGGGAACCATACGTTGCAGCCGCTGACATCGACACCAAGCTCATGCATAGCCAACTTCCCCACCATCACAGCACCAGCCTCCAGCATCTTCTGCACCGGCCAAGCCGTCTTCGTACTCGGCTTAAAAAAGGGATTGCTCGCATCATACCTCATCCCAATATGCGAAACATACCCCTCAACATCCACATCATCCTTGACACCAAACGGCACGCCATCGAGCAGGCCCAGCTCGCGGCCCTGGGCGTACCTCTCGGTCGAGGCCCGCGCGGCGGCGAGCGTGCGCTCCTCCTGGCCGTAGCTGTCGACCCAGGCGTTGGCGTACTTGCTCTGCGGGCTGCCACCGCGCTTGATGCGCTCGAGGAGGGCCTCGGCGACCTGGAGGGGCGTGACGGTCTTGGTTTTGTAGGCGGCGTGGTAGTCTGCGGCTGAGTGGTATCGGCCGACGAGGTCGGCGGCCCTGGGGGTTTGGATGTGGGGTGGGAAGGGGATAAGAGAGGTGGTGTTGGCGGCGTCGCCGTTGCCTAGGGGGATGACGCAGGGCTGGAGAGGAAGCAAGGGATAGCACCTTCAAGTTAGCTAAATAAGAAAAATCGACGAGGTGAAATGACAGCGTTTGACAAAATAATAATAATACTAAAATGAAATAATAAAATGTCAAGGCAGGAAAGGTTTGGGTCGGTGAGACGAACATGAAGACGAGCTGGGATCTTGCTGTCAAGCTCGGCCATGTACCTCACGGTTCCAAACTTGGCGTTGTTCCATAGCGTACGTTGGAGGTAGCCGACATTGGAGACACTAGGAATATATCCATGTTAGTTTCTTTTCTTTTTCCCCTGCTTCCCGGAGTTGAGTACGAAAGCATACAGAGAAGCACCAATGACGAGAGACCAGCCTCTCATGATGGGGTTGTTGTCCTCGCCTGCGCCATCCTCGAGGGAAGCTTCGGACTGGGTCCAGTCAACAGGATCTGGGTAGAAGGCGAAGCTCCGGGGAGGAGTCATGATTACTCTGTATGTTTTCTAACGCGTCGGGAATATTTAAAAAGTACAATAAATCAAACGAGCAACAAGACAAGTATAAAGTTGTAGATGGGTATGGGATGAGATGAGATGGAAAGTGTGCCTCGGTATGGCGGAGTTGGTGTTGCTCACAACCTCGCGTCAGCTCAGCTTTGACTGAGAAAAGCTCAGCATGTAATACGAAGTAGTACTGTAGCATGTAGCATGTAGCATGTGGATGTGGGCAGCAGATTACGGGGCTGAAGCAGATGACAAAAAGAACAGGGAATGTAATATCCTCGATAAAAATTTACGAAAAGAGAAAAGAGAAACTATAAATATAATCTTTGAAAAATAAAATAAATAAATAAAATAAAATAAAATAAAATATAAAATAAAATACAAATAGTAATCGCCTGTTCAATGGAAACTTGAATATACAATCCCTCCCCCGGCCGAGTCAACCGACCAAGTCTTGGCCGCCATCATCGCTCGGAGGAATGATGAGAAAATAAAGAAAAGAAATGACGGTACTATCTCAGTACTTCCGTTCAATTGAGCTCTCTTACTCGCTCGCATTTCCCTCGCGGCAGCTAATAATAATAGAGGTAAAAAGCCTCGCTCGGGAAAGTTGAAACGACTACGGATCTAGGTAAAACGGGATAAACTCCGTCATCGCGGCGGATCTTGACCGAGAAGGGAAAAACATAGGACGAATACAGAAGGCAGAGCCACTATCGACCATCGCCAAGACCTGGGGCGTTGGGTGATTTAATAGTTCGTTAATAACTTGAGATCCTGCATCGCTTCGCCGCCACGTAAGCTTCTGTCGCTGTTCGGGCCTGATAGACGAGCGCCAAGAACTCGGTACTATATCGAGTTGGAGAATTGGAGAGAGAGCTTGGAGAAATTGTAATCAGCCTGTCCGGGTGACTGACTGCTACAATTGGAGCAACGAAAGATAAGCTTGTATCAACGAAGTCGGCCTGGGAAATCGGCACTGGCATCGAGCCGATGAGCTGATGAGTCGAGATGTCCGAATGAGAAGGGATTATAGCATTCGTATCGAAGAGCACCGCTTGATTCTCGAGTGGCTCTATTATGTTAATCAAGTCCCAGGCCCGCTCAGTCTGAATGTCTCCCAGACTCGTACTGCCTTCTAATGATGAAGCGCTCACCAACCTCTAGAAAAAAAAAAAAAATCAAGAATCAACCGGTACGCCATGCCAGAAAAAAAATACCCATCTATGCCCTGCTCAGAAACCCAAACGGCCACCATGATTCCTCATCCACGTCCCCGTACTCGACATCATCCTCATCATCTTCATCAGGCCCTTTTTCCCTGTACAGGACCTCGCAAACACCCCCAAGCGGCACATCCATCACACCATCCGTACCCTCTCCCCAGACCTCCCTATAATCCAAAACTCGCTTCCCTGCACCGCCCACCCCTTTCCTCTTGACAACCTTGGACCTCGTCAGCCTACTCCCATCCCTCATCCTCCCCTTCGCATCGATAACGGCCACCTTAGCAACATCATCCACAACCGTCTCGACCGCCCCCATCGGCGCCGTCAAATACCCAATATTATACGACGCGAGCGCCACGAACAGATACACCAGCGCCATGACCAGGAACGCAGGCACCGCGAGCGACCACCACCTATTGGGATAGTAGTAGATCCCCAGCGCGTGCAGAAACGGCGACGGCAGGTACGACCAGAGAATGTACACGAGGAACGTAGCACTCGAGAACAGGTAGAGGACGAAGCCGTAGTATTCGTACGTAGGAACTTTGGGCGACGCCCGAACCACGCGCGACGCCACCTCGAGCTCGTCGTCCGAGAGGTCCGGGGTCGTGGGCCGCGACGGGATGAGGAGCGACGTTATCGATGGTGAGGGTGGGAGGGGGGTGCCCGGCCTTCCATAAAAGGGGGGGGCGAAGTAGTTGGGAGGATGGATGGACGGACGCGGTTGTGTTGCGTCTTCAACGGATTCGGTCGATTTGGATGTGATGGATTCGGCGTCGGAGCTGGCGAGCTCCAGATCGCCTTCTTCTTCGATCGTGACAGGCATGTTGGCGCATTGTCTTTTTTTCGGTTCCCCTCGTCAAATTATATACAGGGAATAAAATGAATGTACTTGCGGTGTGCCACAGCACTTCATGGCGTGTGTGAAGGTGAAGGTCAGGGACGTCAAGGCTTTGGATTGAAGGTTCTGGAGGGCTGCCGCGAATAGGAAATGAATCGCGTTACATAAGCAATCGACGACAACACATCATTTGATCAATCCCCACGTCCATCCACAGTCCAAGTCTTTCCAACTGCCCTGCCATGAATACCATGAATACCATGAATATGATTCTTTAGAAAATCATGCGTTTACTTGGTGTATTATCGAACTTGGGAATAGTGAGGATGGCTATATTGCTATTTTGTCGGAGTATCCTTGCCCTTATGCGTTTTATGGCAAACAACTCCTCTCGATACCATGACACCAAACCGTGCTTGTCAAGAATCGTCAAGAATCGGGGGATTATTCTAATTCTTGGTATCACTTAGGTACCTACCGCTTCGAAGGCCGCTTGAACGTCGCGCGGCTTGGCGAGCGAGCATCACAGCCAACCGGGACCGCAGGCCCTGTTGCTCATATTTCGGCGGCCCGGCAGCCTGCTCATGACATGGAGAGCGACAGGACAATCCAGATGAGGCAATCCAGATCTACAATATCAAGGATGATATACACAACATGGCGCTACCGGGCAAAAAGTTACAGCGTCAAGCTAGCCAAGCTTATTACACACACGTGAACTCGGCCATGGCTGCTCGACAGTCTTAAAGAATGATATCTGACACCGGAAGAGTAGCCATGACCCAAACTTAGTCTGCCCCCTTATCCACGATCGGCGCAAGTAGCGTCTGAAGTAGCTACAGGGACATAATGTCAGTACCCGGTCTGCCCATTTGAAGAGATGAACAAATCATCTCAAACTTACCCATTCCTCCAGATGTCGGTTGTTGTCTCGTAACTCTCGCCATTTATCATCTAGTTTCTCTGAAATTTGTTCTTAGCCGCCCTTTCTCTTACTAGTAAATACTCCAACTTATCGATAATACTTCACTTACCCGCTGTAACGTGAATAACATCATTCAAGCGCGTGTCGTCATTCAGGGCTTTCAGAAACTCCTTGGCTTTTTTGTCGTTCCCGATTTGACTGACCAGGAAGCGGACACCTTCACATCAATGGTTAGCATAAGGTAAGTAGCAAGGTTATTCTTTCTTACATGTTCTCGGATAACCCTCCTCGCTTCCCTCTAGCTTGTTTCCACACTCGTAGATCGCGTCCATAGTCGTATGGAGTTTCTCTACGTTCTTCGCCACGCCAAAAGCTTTGGGGTTCTCCGGCTGGCCATCGGTAATTATGCAGATGAGCAGTGGCCTAGTTAAGCCCTGCTTCCTATCGAGTTTGTCGTAAACAAGAGGCTTCAAGATTTTCTCCTTGAGGCCCGTGCCAATCTGTGTATAGCTACCCTTCGTGATCTTGAGTGCTTCCATCCGTTCTCGGATGCCTTGTGCGTCCAACTTGCTGAGGTTGTCCCCGCCCGCGTTAATGAATCGCAGCTCTACGCCCTCACCTTCCGGGACTAAGCGAGTCGTGATGCGCGCGATCCGCTCCACAAGGGCGGCTTGCGCCTGCGCTCTTCCATCTCCGAGCATTGAGCCACTATCATCTGAAATCAAACTCATAAATGAGCTCCATTGTGCTTTTTTTTTTTATGCACGGGAGGCTTCAGGTGGGGGCTTGGAACTCACCGCAGTAGATGACGGGTTGGAACATGCTGACGCGGATGAGAGTCTTGACATTCTCGGGTTTACTCAACGGGTCCATGGGATCGTTGAGCAGGTCGGTTGCTTTCTCTGCCACTGTTTGCAGGAACTGTTTGTTCTCTCCGGAGAAAAAGGTATCGAGACCAGTCTTGGTCACGAAAGTGTTGATGGCCGCCTTGAATTCAGCTGCTGTCCTCGGCTCTTTGTCCCAGATTTTCTGCAAAAGACAAGATAGAACCCCGTGTTAGTCTGACTACGACTGGAATCTGAGGCATGGAATAGATTGGCTTCGCTACTTGCCTTCTCCAGATTACCATCCCTCTCCCCATCGATCCCATGCATCCTCTTTACAACCTCATTCATCTCCTTCGTCACGCCCCTCACAACCTTATTAACAGTCTCGCTATTAACCCACGCGATGATAATTCCGATCAGACCCACAATAGTCCTAATCACCTCCCCCAAGTCAATCCTACTCTTATTCGGATACAGCGCCGCATTCACCGCAGGACTATTCAGCCTCCTCGCGATATCCTCCGCCGTCTCCCCCTTTTTACTCACAGCGTCCAACGAAGCCCCTGCCTCCACCAGCAGCCGGATGACATCGGGATCACGAGTCTCATTCAGGACAAGCATCAGGGGTGTCTCGCCCCGGACGGCGTCGCATGTGGCATCGACGTCGGCACCATGCTCGAGTAAGAGGCTGACGATCTGTCCGCGGTTCTTTCTGGTTGTAGACGCAGCCCATGAGAGGGGCGTCTGGCCATCCTCGGACGGCGTGTTGGGGTCGGCTTTGCCTACTTCGAGGAGACGTCTGACGGTGGTGGCTTGGCTTGAGAAGACGGCGGCAATGAGAGGGGTGATGCCCTTATCGGGGTGCTGGGCGTTGATGTCAGTTGAGGTGAGGTAGCCTTTGATCTGAGTGGCGGTTAGAGTGCCGTTGAAACAGTCCTCGAAGAGACCCATCTTGGATTCGCCTTTCGAGGTTAGGTTTGAGAGCAGTTTGTAGAGATGAGTCTGAGTGGCAGATTCTGTCAAGGAGATGATAGGGTGTTACACCTAGAGGACATGGGCGGGTGCCCAAGTGTACCGGGAGATTAGAGGCCTTGAAGTAGGATACTCACTCACCCGGCCTTCATTGGCCCGACACTACCTTGTGTCATCCCCCAGCCTTGCTGCACGAACTTCGGGGCAATATGGAGGAGCGAATAGGTGTGACCGAAAGCTGCATCAATGCCTGACTGCAGATATCTGCAAGGGTGTCCTGCGGTCAGACGAACGCACGTAGAAGTCTGGGGCAATCACTCCGTCATCGTATCTGGACCTATTGCCCGGAGCAGGCTGCCGACACACGCCCTTGGGAGTGAATTTAGCATCATTACCTTGATCTGAGAGCTCTCCCACCTTCCGGACTTCTCTGTGACGGCAGAGCATCCCCGAATACCTCGTTGCCATCACATTCGCCATTATGCCGAAATACGAGTCTCTCGTGCCCCCAGAATTGGTCCACCCCGACCACCACCGCCCGCCGCCCATTCCAGTGAAGCCGGGCCTCCGCTTTGCCGCAGCAGGGGATTGGCATTCTTGGGTGGTGAAGCTGAGTTTCTCTCTTGGATCTGGTAAGAAAACCCCCTCCCGTAATCAAAAACGAAAACATCTCCTACGACCCGGTGCTGAAGCGTTTCTGGGGAGGCAGATGCTTCGGGAACCGGCTTCTACATCAACCTACCAGGCGCAGAACACGATGTCATCCTAACCGCCGGACACAATCTCGTCGGCCCAGACGGCACAAGGTCAACCGACCTCCTCGTCCTAAATGAAGATGCCACGAAAAACATTCCCGTGGCCGAGGAGAACGTCAGAATCAGCAACCGATACCTCGCGCGTCCCAATGACTCCAACGCCGTACATGATTACGGCGCCATTCTAATCCCCCGCGAGAAAGACCAGCCGCCGCGAGCGGGGTTCGGATTTAGTCTGATGATAGGCATTGATCGGAAGGACAGGGGAACCAAGGATCCGAAAGACGAGTACTTATCCGGCGACGTCCGTGTTTGCGGGTATCGCAGCGGCACGCCACCGGGCAGACCTGATCTAAGCTCAGGCAGTTGCATTATCCGCCCCGACCAGCTTGAGTATGAAGTGGAAACTCAAACGGGACTGAGCGGTTCGCCGGTATGGACGGCGTATAATGGTGTGGAGACGGTTGTTGCTATACAGTAGGGTCTCCCCATCGCCTCATCCTTCGGACCAACGTGTTGTCCCATCCCTAACAGCATAGAATAGCAACCACGGGAAAAACGAGTCGGGTAGAAGCCGCGGCACACGCCTGAACCTCCGAGTAATGCGCGACGTCTTCAGGTGGGCAGGAATCGACCGCTTCCACAAAAGGCTGCGCGTCCAGCAGCCCGGAGCACACCCCGATGGGCTTTACCTTCACTTTGCCGAGGAGGATACTATTGGCGACGATCAAGTGGGCAAAGTCTACATTGGTGCCGACGGCATGGATACTACTTTTGACGTCCTGCTCGCCGAGGCGCCGCCAACTCCGCATCTTCGCGAGCTCAGACCGCGCTTTGCACTGATGGCGAGAGTACCGTGGGCGGGACACCAGGGTGAATACGAAGATCAGGGGGAGGATTGGGTGGTTTGGGATCTGGATGGCGGTAAGGTGTCTCTGTCTAGCAATTTCCATCCTTGGTGTCTGGTGAGGTTGGAAGAGGCACCTGCGGGAACCTTTACTATTGTCGTGTACCGAGAAGGGCAGAAGACATTGATGCGAGTTAGAATGGATACCTCGGCGTTGACGGAGCTGCAGATGAAGATGGGGCGGAGGGATGTGAACGGGATATCGTTCGTCAGGGCCATCAGAGGAAAGAAGTATAAGGTGCGTTCAATTACTTTCATATTTGTTCCGCTGAGCGGTGTTATTGCAAAGTGAAAACTAACAGAGCTTGTGTGTCACCGCAGTTTGATCAGTTTTGTCTCCAAGATTGAACCCAGAGACTGAGACTTGTCTAGTCATGAACTCAACCTTAGTAGTATCGTCTCCTATGAATCCGGCGCCGCGAGCCCTTCTCAATGCTGCCTCCACCCATATTGAATGAATTTTGGCTACCCTGGATTACGATGTCGCCGTGGATGTGGATGTGATAGCACCGCTCAGCACTCCCCACTGGAGTGAACTTACCACCCCCGGCCTCCTTGACCAGCTCATGGCGATTGCCGTTCGCGTCAACGGAGACCAAGGTCCCGCCGGTCAAGACATAGGCTGCGAATGTCTGCTTCTCCGGGTCGTGGCCCACTGCAAAGCGAGAGACGGCTTTGCCCAATGCGGCTCCGTAGAAGACATTTTCTGCACCAACAAACTTGTTAGCTTTGGATTTTCCCCAGCTGGAGGAGTCCGAGATGACGCGTATTACCTTGCCAACTATCTCCGCCCACCTCGCGAGTGAGGTAGTCTAGACCACCGTGCTTTCCTACATAAAAGAAATGCACCTTATCGCCGACTACCAGGGGGTAGTGCGGGGAGTCCATCGGTATCGAAGGTGGCAGTGATCCACGGGACGACCAGTTGCCTTCCTTCTGCTCGATGCACTGGACCCAGCCACCAGGGCTCGGGAAGAAGACCAGCAGGCCGTCTTCCGTGAAGCAGGCACTGATTTTGCCGCCGCGGTACACCGATGTGGAGTCGAGCTCATCCAGAGCCTCGTCTACCTCCCACTGTGCGTCGGCATTAGGGTCGGGGTTGTAGGTGGATGCTTTCAGAGATCCTGATTTATCGACGTAGAACACAATGCGCTGCGAACGTAGGTATAAATCCCCTGGACTAAGAGCGAAAAGGGGTGCGGATCGAGCTTGGGATACTCACATTCTCATCCGTCTCTACGAGGTATGCCACTGGCGTGTCCTCAAGGACATCAGAGGCAATGAGAGACTCGGAAATTAGGCCAAAGTCGGACTTGGACTGCTCGACGAGGTCGTAACCGCCCTCACCGTCGCTCACGACTGTCAACAGATAGAAACTGTTGCTGTTTTCAGAAGCTGCGTCTCCGGGGGCGGCGAGCCGAGTAGCGAGTCTCTGAGCTTCGTTCATGGTGTCTAGGATTCGGATCAGAATGGAGAATGGCCTATGGGAAGATTGTGTAATGAGATGCCTCTGTCAGAGAGGATGGGATATAAGTCGAGTGCGTATATACTTATAACCAAATGTATGATCTCGAGGCCCTATGTCCTCGCGAGGCTCTAAGGCAGCAGCCACACGCTCCCCGTGTTATTAGCAGCGCGAACCCCTACCTGCATTTCTTCAAGCGCAGCGTTCAATATATTGCTTATCCGTATCGGGTTGGCTCTCGGTCAACGTCGTGCGGGGACATCTTGGGCAGCAACGTAGAATTTCCTCCACACCACACAATGCCGAAACCCAGACATGCAAACTAGCGCTCTGTGTCATTTGCCGAGGAGCCTGCCTCCTGTCCTCGAATGGACCGTGCTCTTCCTCGGGGTGATGCCCAACTGCACTTGTGTCCGTTCCGGGCAGCCAGAGCATTCTGTCACTTCATGCGCCAAGCCATAGCCTTCTCCCAAGAACCACTTATGTGAAGAGCCTTGACTAGATCACAATGTCTTGCTGACGTGGGCTTGAGGTGTAAGCACTAAGCCCTACATTGAGAGCGACGTCTGGGCCTCTCAAAAAAGCTATCAGTTGCACATTCATGTAGGAGGGCGAGGACGGGCATCACGCATATGGCATTGGCTATCGACAGCCTCATGTTCATTCCGTGAGATTACTTCTTTATGGGCAATGCTTCCGGTGTTGAGCTTGCGAGTGTGATAATCCATCAGTTTCACCATAGTCCAAGTTTCTCTTGGGGTACAGTCGAATAACCGCAAAGTGACTTTCAAGCAAGATATCTGTGTTTCGGAAAAGACATGGTACGCATATCAACCCTCACGACGCCTCTACTATAACTCTAGGTGGCATCACTAACACCCCACACAGACAGTCAGCATCCAAGGTTGCGTGCGCACTGCTCGCAGCAGTGAACGTCGCGATGATGACCTCGTGCATGGGCTCCTCATGATCTCGGGCGGGACCTGGTATTTTGGCTACGACGCAGCGAGTGAAGAAGTCCTCGTTACATGGGTCCCATCCGAAGCAACTTCGCTCCCGCTCGATTCTGCGGCAGCCAGAGTCCTAGTTCGAGTGTGGAACATCGACATAGCGAAACTAAGCGGTGATATGGACGCGAGCGGATCGCAGCCCATCCTCGAGAAGGAGATAGATCTCTCCAAACTGTCAGACATGGGCATTTTTAGAGAGAAGATGAGTCTGAAACTAGATCAATATCTAGTATTTCGTTTTGAAGGGACAGGACCGGCTCTCGGCGAGCAGGAGAGGGAGGTAAGGTTTCTCGCATCTAGTTTATTTACTGACACGGGCTGACATTTTATATAGAGTGAAGATGATCTCTCTGAAAGGCTTGAAGCTGTGAAAGCCGAACTTGGGAAAGTCAAGGCAAAGTCGGTTGCAGACCTTTCATCCCTCCGGGCAACTTTCGACACAGAGAAGGCGGCCCTGAGAACTGAGCTCCAATCGGCATTCGACAGCGAAAAAACGGCTTTGCAATGGGCCTTTGACGCAGAGAAAGGGAGACTCCGAGATGAGTTTCGAGACCAGGAAGCCGAGTTACGGCGCGACATGCAGGAGAAAACTAGGACTCTCGAGAAACAGCTCAACGACACCACGAGAGAGTTGACAAAGGTCAAGAAAGCGAAAGAGCGTGTCGATAAGCTCTGCGACTATATGAAGAGCGCCGAGGATTCGCTTAAGGAGGAGATCCGCGACGTGGGTCGGGAGAGAGACGAGATCGAAACGAAGTTCCACGAGCTCGAGGGCGAGGCTGGCACTTTGCGTCGAGATTTGCAAAACGCCAAAACAGACAAAGAGAATCAAGCAGGTGTGATTTCTACGCTCAGGACCGAAAATTCCCGTGTCGCCACGGAGTTGGCGGAATTGCGGCGGAATGTGGTTCCTGAGAATAGGAGGCTCAAGGATGAGGTATCTTTCCTTCAGGACAGAACAAAAGCCCTTGAAACGGACCTAGAAGGCAAGGAGACAGAGGCGGTAGAGGCAACAGCTAAATTGGCTCGTTTCGAGAGCGACAACCGGAGACTGGGCCAAGAGATGCAGAAAGCCAAGGAGAAACTGGCACGCTCGGAAAGCACGCGATCCCGGGTAGAAGAAGAACTTGATCGAGCCACGGTAGCCGTCAGGGGGCTGGAGGCTGATGCTCGCCAACAAAAAGATCAAATCCAAGAGCTAACCCAGAATCTGCGAGCGGAAAAGACTGGCCACGAGGTAACTGCAAGCGAACTAGCGCAGGTTAGGGAGCTCATGACCAAGGAGCTATCTGAAGCCGAGAAGAACGTCGAAAATCTCCACATCAGAATCGCAGAACTGGAGGCGCGAGCCGAGTCGACAACGGCAGAGAGCAATGATCTCAATGCGGCGAATGCCGAATTGAAGGAACTTCTTTCCCGCGAAATCAGAGAGCGGCAGGGTGCTGAACAATACAACGAGCGTCAGCGAGCGGAGATTGGAGATCTCAAGAGCCGTGTTGACATTGCCGAGGACCAGGTCTCGACTCTGAAGTCAGATCTGTCCGCGGCCGAAAGCCGGCTTACGAGCTATCAGACGGCGCTCAAGGATGAGAAAATACGTTGCGGGGGGCTTCTTGAGAGCCTCAGGCGCGAGAAGGCGAACTCGGCCGAAGTTGAGGGAAGGCTTGGGGCCCTTGAAGAGACGACAAAAGCCAGTATAACCAAGCTGAAAGAAGAACTTGAAGCTGCCCATGGAGAAGCTAAGCGGCTTTCAGACTCGTACGATGACGCCAAGACCGAACTCGAGAAGACCAAGCGCGATCTGGCAACAGCAAACCTCCAGTCCGAGAGACTCGAACGGCGTCTCACAACCGAGACGAAACGGAGGGAGAAGCTAGAGGCGGACTTGGAGAAGGCCATGCAACGTGAGCGGGAGTACGACCCAGACCGCTTGTACAAACAGCTGGACGACGAGCGCGAGGCTCATGGGCGCTGCAGAGAGAGTCTAGAGAAGGAAAAGACTGAACATGCGGCCAATGTTAGTCGCCTAGAGACTGAGGTCCAAGGTTGCAAGAATGAGATTCAGAGGCTGGAGGGGGAAGTCAAGAACAGAGACGACAGGATTCAGCAGCATATCGTTACGATTGCAAATTTGGAGAGCAAGATCCAGGAAGAACTACGTGCAAAGGCGGCCCTTGAACTTAGAGTTCAAGGCCTGGAGGCGCAAGCGGTACAACTCAACGCTTCTCTTACCAACGAACACAACTGCAGAGTGCAAGTTGAGAACCGCCTCAGCGTAGAGGCCTCTAACCACGTCTCCACGCAACAGGCATTAGCCAACGAGAGGTCGCGTGCCGACAGCTATGGACAGAAACTGGACTACGCCAACAGCCAGCTCTCACAACAACGAAGCAAATTGTCCCAGGCCAACAACGACCTCGCGTACGAGCGGGACAGGAGTTCCCGTGCGAACTCGGAGCTCATGGATAAGAAGAACCAGCTGCAGCGCGCCAACAATACTATCTCCAACCAGGCAGCAAGGATCCGTACGCTCGAGAGCGCTGCCAAGCATACGGTATGTGTCACGATGCAGAGCGTTGAGGATCTGATCGGGAGCTATGAGCGGCTGCATGACTTCGCGAAAAGGTACGGTGGTAGGAAGAGGACATGGACATTGCGCAAGGCGCATTATCCGAATGGGTTTCAATCGTATAACGGGAAATGGGCCGTCCGGTTTAAGACTGTATGTTTCTGAGGTTGTATCTGGGGTTGGATATTGGCTGCAGTCTCGAAGAATGCCTCTAGCAACGTCTTGTCGTTTGTTAGTACGAGGGAACCAATTTGTGATGCATTCAGCAAATATAAGTCCCATAAATTGAGAGAAGATGAACAGCATTCTTCGCTTACTTTTTAGTGTGCATCGCTGCCTCGGATCGTATTCCCGTCGCTAGACGAATCGCCGCTTGTAGAAGAGATGTTGCGACGCTTGACGAGGCTACCGCACTCCAAGAAGGTTAGCAGTTTACCGAGATCTCTTTGTCAAGGATCAGTACGGCTTCTGAAGAAATGGAGTTAGAGGATACAAAAAAGAAGGTTAAAAA